>VDFB02133848.1:0-73818 GCA_007258455.2 Sequoia sempervirens | reverse complement strand
TAATATGATAAGATAGATCATGCCTATGAAGGACACTATACCCAATGTCATCCACAAAGTGACAAACACATCGTATGGAACAAGAAGGTTGCACTAAGAACCAAGAAGAAAGAAAAAATTAAAATTAATAATGCTAATGTATACCCCCACTTTTAAGGAATTGCTACACACCATTTTGTGAGAAATTACTTTAAAGTAGCAAATGAAAAGTGCAAATAAGAAAGAATACATGAGAGCCAACTTGGAAAGCCCCTATGCAAAGTCATACATTTTCGAGTAAGGCTATGTCATGCAAATGAAAATGGAACAAAAGAAAGAGGGATTGCCCCCAAAAAGGAACACACCAAACACATAAGGGATCTATGGATTTGGGGTCAATATGTTTGTTGCTGCAATGTTTTGATTAAAGAGCTCAGAACTTTCATCATTCCCCAAATACACATAGAACTGGAAGAATGACACAAAGAGAGCAAAAATAAAAGAAAAGGAAAATTTGTTTTGGGTCAACATGGAAGAGACATGGGGCGTCTCAACACTTTGCATCATCCCCAAAAGGAAAATACAAGAAAATGAAAGTGAAAAGGTGAACGAAAATGGAAAAATATTTTGGGTCAACATGAAAGAGACATTGTGGTCACAATTCCTTGTGTCATCCCCAAAAGGAAAACAAAAAACAAAAGAAAAAAAAAAGGAAAACAGAAAGATATTTTGGGTCAACATGGAAGAGACATAGGGCATCTCAATTAACATGTCATCCCCAAAGGAAAACACAAAGATAAAAAGAAAAAATAATAAAATGGAAGGAAGAGCTTTTTGGGTCAACATATATGGGGAGACAGGGCATCCTCGAAAAAGCTGTCATCCCCAAAAGGAAAACACAAAACAAAAGAAGAAAAGAAAAAGCGAGAGAAATGTACAACATACAGAAGAATGAAGATACAAATAGAGGAAATGCACAAAGAGATAGATAACATCAAACATCACATTATAGGGGAACACGATACGCACATGCACACAAAAAGGAAAATACTAGTAATGCAAAGGCAAGTCGACCATCAAACAAGTCAGCCACCTCCCAATCTCAGTCAGGATAAGCGGAAGGTGAAAAATATAGCTAGGGGACAATGACAAATGCATCACTAGGAAAACTTGGCTAACAACTTCTTGCCCCCACAGAGTGCAAGGCAAGAATGAGCTAAGATAAGTGATGGGAAAGGTCATGCAATAGTAAGAATGGAAGATTCTACAACTATTACATGATGAGGTGTGGGAAAGTGTACTATGGTATGAGAGGATAGAAGTCGATGTCATTGAAGTGGTACTTACTCAGTATTTCCTTCAATCTTTGACACTCATCAGTGCGGTGTCCAAGAACACGATGGTATTTGCAATAGGGTACGTTATAATCTTTAAGACGTATGACTAGCCTATTCATAGGTGGTAATAGGATGAGACCTCTATTTAAAAGCATTTGCAGTTTCCTTTCACATTCAAGTGGTGGATGGAGACGAAAATTTAGTTTTTTTCAATTTGTAAGGTTATTTGCATTTAATAGATTCACCTTTTTCATGGATTGAAGAAGGAAGAGGGCCCATGGGGATCCTAGCATCCTTGTCAATCATTGAAATAATGTAAGGGTTGTTCACGAGGAAGGAGGATATTCAAATCAGGGGGAGCATCAAAAATCATCATGCCATCATCACGAAGTCTCCAATATTCTAAAGGAGGCTTGATGTCATGAGGGGGATCTTGATATCCTAACCATGTTGTGTTTTCATCTTTTGGACTTTTTCCTAAAAGTTGATGAATGTTATGTTTAGTTGTTGTCGCATCCTTGTTTGCATAAGATGGTAAAACCTTTGTCATAAGTTTCTTCAGAGTTTATTGGTGTGTTTGTAACTTTGTTATCGTAGAATGGTTAAGGAGTGGCTTGTTTAGAGGAACTAGGTCCACCTGTTGGAGGGAACTTAGGTCCTTCATTTGTTTTTGGATGTAGGTAACCAAACATATTAGGAGGTGATACAATGGGAAGATCTGATTGTTTCATGGATGGATAAAAGGATGCATTGGCTTTGAGGTTGTCAAGGAATTCGTTTAAGAACTTATTCATGCTATCATCATCTTCTCCAATGATGTCGACAACATGAGGAGGACATTCATGAGGAGTTGAAGGAGCATGAGGAAGCTCAAGGTCATTAGGATCAGTTCCAAAGGCACAATTTGACATGTCCACTAAATATTTTAATGACATCCAAAACTTATTAAAGCAAAAAGCCATGATGGAAATGAAAGAAAACTAAATGCAAGAAAGAGAATAAAACAGCAAATCTAGAAATAATGATAGAATGCAATAACAAAAAACTAGAATGCAGAAAAGGCCCAAAAAATGCCAGAAAATGCAGTACAGAATGTGCAACTAGACTAAGTCGCCCAAGGTGGTGAATGAGTCCAAGGATGAATTTTTTTGAATTTTTTCAAAAAAATTAAATGCAATTTGATGTTTTTCAGATGCATTAATGCAGCTACAGTATGAAAATGTAGAATTTTAGTATTTTTAAATGATTGGAAATGCAAAAATGAAACTATATGATCTTTTCCCTAATGCAATTTTTAAAACCCTAGGATGTAAAACAATGAAAAACCTAATGCAATGTTTATGCAAGCTAAACCTAGGATACAAATGCACTTGAAATTAGAAGTAAAAATTTTCAAAATTCAAGTTCACCAAAATGTAAACAAAGATTTTGGTACCTATAATCTTTATTGTCCTTCTAGGGTTTTTCACCTAGAAGGGGAAAGAATGGGCCCAAATGCAATGTTAACATTCAAATATTAATGTGATGTGGGTGTAATGTTCCTAGATGAGATGATCTAAATGCAATAAACTGAAAAAGAAAGGTGATTATGCATGCATAAGAAATGTAACTTGTTTGAAAACATAGTGTTGTATGCAAACATGAACTAGAAACATGAACAAACAAGAACATAATTTAATGAAACTAAATGAGGTCCACCTAGAGCTTTAAATTTTCTATTGAAAGGTTCTGGAATGTTGCAGAGATCAATTCTAAAGTCCACTAGGATTCATTCACCGTAGATGGCGAATTAGTCTTGTTTCTAGTAAAATCTGTCGGAATAGGTTTCAGGATGCTAGGAACACAGAACTTCAAAAAACTCTTTCTCCATCCTGGAAGTGGGACTCATTTGCCATAGATGGTGAATTAGTCCACCTACAAATTTTTGAAAATTCAAAGGTCAACTTTGTGGGTCCTAGTCTGCACTTTTCTACTTGACAGCTTGCTAGATCTGAATCTCAAAAATCTGACGGGAAAGTACTCTCCAAAATTTAAATAGGGTTATGTTGACTTTGATGACTTTGATGACTTTGCAACACCTTTCTCCTTGACAAATATTCCTACAAGACCTGCAAACACACATGTAAAGAGGGGAAAAAGGGTTAAGGGTTAGAGTATAGGGTTTACCTTGGTCAAACCCCACTTTGGTAATCAAACCCTATGAAATGAAACGGAATAAGAAGAGAATGATGAACAAATAACATGAAAATGTCACAAACTCACCAAACCCTTGGTGCTAAAGTCTGAAGATATGTCAATGGTTGCTCCAAAATGCTTGACAATTGCTTGATTGAATGATACTATGATGCATGAGTGAGTGCTTAGATGGATTGAATACATGAATGAATGGGGCATTAAAATGAATATAAAATCATGTATTTATACACAATTATGCCCTAATTTCCCAAAAATACATCACAAGCCGACCTTAGGTCTTTAGGAATAAAAACCCACCAATAATTTAAGTTTATTTTGATTTTTGTACCAAGAGGGACTCATTTTCCCCTAGTGGAAAATGGTTCCCACTCAAGGCATGTGAATGGGTGTCGGGAATTATATTGTATTAAATGATGTTTGTCGGGTTTGCACTAAAAAATATACTTAATTAAAGCTTGTAAGTCCGTAAAGGGGCCAAATAAAGCATAAGAAAGGATTATTCGTTGATGACAAGTCTAAAAAAGTGTGAAAGTTAGTTACAAGACTTTACAACACTTTGAAATAAGACTTGGTAAGTGATAAAAAGGGGGTATGTAGGTGAATTATAATAAGAAGATTCTAGAAAAGTGTGAAAATTTCTTACAACACTTCACAACACCTTTACAAGACATCATAAAGTCTTAATTATTTATAAAGATTCAAGACCTAATGTGAATGTGTGGGCCACATTGCAACATTAAATCAAGGAAAAATCAAGCCAAATAAGCACAAGGAGGGACAAAACAAGAAAAAGTAGAAGGGTTACTTTTTCCGTATCCACACATACTTCATTAGGAACATCAAGAGAGAGCATAAGACATATTTTAGACCTTAAGTAACATCTCTCCACTATTATTCATGCTTCTAATACTCAACTTAATATATCATTATGAAATCATCTTTGTTGATAGCAATAATGCATTATATGGATATCAGTAATACTTCTTTGATAAGGCATGACATCCAACCATGAACTTCATCACATCTTCTTTGATAAGGCATGACATCTAACCATGAACTTCATTACCAATGTTATCCCAAACTGAATATAACAATGATAACCATTGCCAAGGACCAACACTTGGGTGAAATCACAATACTGTCTCACTTTTTTTCCCAAGATGGACATTTACATCAATATTTTTAACTAAATCTTCATCTTCTAAGACCTATAGCAACTAAACCATTAATAATTTGAAGATAATGTGAACTAGTGATTTGTGGAAATTTTTGTGTAGAATCTAAATATATTTTTTTTAAATTTCCAAAACAAATCATGAATATTTCAACATCTCCTTTAATAACTAGTTCTAAACAGAAAACACCATTTTCAGAAAGTGACGTTTGTGTCATACAACATAAATTTTTTCTATAAAGGATAAATTCTAATTTTTGAAATATAGATCCTCAACATCAATATATAGGGAAAGGATATTTTTTCATAAATTTTTTTTACATATATATTTTTTAATTTATTTTTGCAGTCAATGTAACTATAATTTGGACATGTGTATGTGTCATACAACCTAACTTAAATTGTTTATATATTGAAATCCAATTTTTCTTTTTTAGTGAAATAAGGACATCAATACCTAGGGAGTATTTTTTGAAATTTTTTTACAATGGTTTACTATTTTTCGACCTTTGTAGAACAAAGAGCTTGATGTTTGGAGAAAAACCAATGTTTATTAAAAATTGAAAACTAAATAAAAGGTAAAATAAAAACATATCAAAACTATACTTGTTGGAAAGCTCGTTTTGAGGGCTACAGTCTTGCAAAAGATAATTTTTAAAAGACATTATTTAATTCCTCAAAAGGTAAAGAAAATGTGTTTTTTTTCCAACATTTTTATAAGTGTGAAGGAGACTTCATTGTGTGTATGATTTAATACTAGAGGGGTTATATCCAAGGGGGTTTGATCTAGGAGGGTATTATCTATCCCTTTTTAATTAAAATCATTTAGATGGAACCTCTCAAGGGTAAAATCATTAGTTTTCTCTAAAAAAAAGTGATTTAAAGCAAAAATTAGCATGTCCCAAAAGTGAGACACACTATTGTGGCTGCACCCACTCACGTGCTGACATCAATTACAACCAGCAATCAGTGTTGACAACCATGACAACAACTTCCAACAATCTCCTTAGTGTTGACATCAATGACAACCATCAGTGTTGACATTAATGACAACAACTGCCAACAATTTAATCAAAAGTAGGGACTAATAATTTTCTCAAATTATTTCCAATTCCCTATCATTATTGGTATGGTTTGTTGATATACCCTTATTAGATGAAGGTTCCATTATTATTTCAACATAAATTTAAAAAGGTCAAGATACCTTAAAATAATTAGATTAATTTTGATATTACGCATAGTGTATACACCTAAAATCTGTCATGACATCTAATTAATTAAATACTAGTTATTTAATTAATATTTCGATTACGTATAAATAAATTCTCAAATTATTTATATTGTTCACCCTTCTCTAATTCTCCAATTCTAAAAACATATTCTTCTAAATTAATTAAATAAACAAATTTCCATAAGCTTGTTTTATTTAATTAATCTTCACTAATCTCGATTAGGAATTCAAGCACATGTCTACAACTTTTTGTGCCACCTCACCAAGGTCACATGAAATTAAATAATTCTAATTTTTAAATTAGAATTATCTTCAACCAATTTTTAAGCACATGGCTTATTCCTCACACACTTCAACCAATTTTCAAACACATGGTCTTTTCTTCCCACACTTTAGTCTTCCATCCATTTGGCATGTTGTCTTTGGTCAAGGGGACAACATCTTGATTCTCTCCATCTCCACTGTTCATTCTTCTTGTTCGAATATGGACCGTCGATCGTTGCCATGACACAAGATGCTTGGAAAAGGCTATAAATACAACCCTTTGGCATTGTATTTTGCATCCACTTTTGAATAGAGTTATCATGCAGGAATATCGTTTGATCTTGGGAGCATTATGGAGTCTTATAGTTACATTTTATATCATTTTTTGCATCATAGTTAAATCTTAGAATAACACTTTGCATTTTATGTCATCATTTGCATCATAGTTGCATTTTAGATTAGCATATTCATAGTTAGAGTTTGAGCATATGGAGTATTATCTTAGTGCAATACCATAGTATCTACCTCGAATCATCTAACAACATCATCCATTCATCATAGTATCCATTATTCTTTCCATCATATAGTTTCATGTAGGAACTTAGTTGGCTTGCATATTAAATGTTATCTCATTTCCTAAGTTGTCATTTTAACAACCATTGTGCACATAGAAATCTGAGGACCAAATGGTTTGATAAATCCTTAGGAATAGAGGACAATGAGACAATCTTAAAATATGTGTTCTGCTGCAAAATAGAGTAGTTTACTTGTTGCAAATCTTTGATATAATTCGTTTCATTAAGGTTTGTGTTGATTTACTAATAATTTCCACATTTCACAGACACACACATACCATGTAGCAATTTCCCTCTCTATTTCTCTCCCTCTCCCTCTCTAACTCAATCTCTCTATATCTCTCCTATCTCTCCTCTCTCTCCCTCTCTATCTCTCTATCTCTCCATCTCTCTCAATTCTTATATCTTTTTCTCTGTCTCACTATCTTTATATATCTCTCCCTAACCCTTCATCTCTCTTACCTTGTCTTTATATGTCTCTTATGTTCTCCCTCTATATCTCTCCCTCTCTATCTCTCTCCCTCTCTATCTCTATCTCTATCTATATCTATATCTATATCTATATCTTTGTCTCCATTTCTATATCCTCTCTATCCATCTCACTTCCTCCTTATCTTTACCTCTCTCTCTCATTATTTCTATCTCTCTATATCTCTCCCTCTATCTCACTTTCTCTATTTCTCATTTTATATCTCTTCCTCTCTCATCTCTTTCTATCTCTCTATCTCTCCATCTCTCTCTCTATCTTTACCTCACTATATCTCTATCTCTCCCTTATCTCTTTATCTATCTATCTATCTCTCTCTCTCACTATCTCTTTGTCTCTTTCTCCTTCTCTACTCTCTTCCTCACTTGAACTATATCACTTTATCTTCCATGTTTGTTTATCTCTCTCCATCCCCCATTCTATAGCTTTTCCTCTCTCCCTCCATCCCTTCTTATAAATCTATCTCTCTCTCTCCCTCCCCCTTTCCTTCTCACTCTTTATCTATCTATCTCTCCCCCTCTCCCTCTTTATCTCTCACACTCTCCCTCTCTATCTCTCTCTATCTCTTTATTTTCCTCTATCCTCCATCTCTCTCTTTCTCTCCCTCTCCATCTCCCTCTATATTTTTTATCTCTCTAACCATTTGTCTATGTTTTTCTCCCTCTCACACACTATCTCCCTCTCTCTATTACTCTCCCTCTATATCTTTATCCTCCCTCTCTTTTTATCTCTCCCTCCCTCCCCCCATCTCTCTCCTTTATATCTCTCTATCTCTCTCTTATATATCTTTCTCTATCTCTCTATTGTAAGGAAGGTAAGGTAGCAGAACAACTTCCCACACTAATCTTGAGAGGAGAATAATGAAAAACCTTTAAAGATCTTTAACAATTACATAAAATTAAACAAGAATAAACATAAATATCATGCATACCATGACACAATGATTTACATGGGAAAACCCTTTCAGAAGGAAAACCCCAACTCCAAAATCTGCCCAATATATTATTCAGTAAATCACAAGGATTACAACATACTTGTAGAGCAAGTTTCTCACAGGAGTATCACCACTCAGATTTCAAGAGACAACACAACTACTAATACAATCTCCTTTCTTTTTGTACCACAGTCATAACACAATGCCCTCATAAAATAGAGTTTACATTTTAGGGCAAGACTGGCCAACAAAAATATATCCACCATTAGATCTAAAACCCTAAAAATTAATGATCTAGATTTACAATGTATCAACTTCCATCGATGAAGATTTACATAAGCTTTTACTACCCACGGGGCCCACCATTCCAACTCACTACCACACAATTCACAACAAGGATGTGAATTGCATGATCATCCAATCGATAATTGTCATCTGCCTATGCATGTCACCATCTATCCTTATCAACCTATCAGGTCCCACATTAAGCTTTTTCAATGGTCGTCATGGCTAGGTCCCACTTGGAGTGTTTCCTTCCTCCTTATCGCTAAGTTGCTAAAATTATTAACCTCATAACCTCATGTTGGAGGTTACGAAGTTCTAAAAACCATCCTGACAATAAAGAGATCACTAAGTCGGGAGGTTATGAAACTTTAGTACCTCATGACTTAGGTTAAGAAAACTTGAAACCCCGTGACTTAAGTAAAAAAACCATTGCAAGGTTGAGACAAAATTTTCCAAAAAATCTCCCACTCTTTGAACACCTTGCAAGAGCAATGGAAGGGAGTGAACATTGTCTCTTAATTGCTAGGGGCCAAAAGGCCCATCATCTCTAAACACCATCTGAAATTCTCTGTGCTCACAGGCTTAGTTAAAGAATCAGCAACATTCATCAAAGTCTCTACCTTAACCAACTTCACCCTACCATCTTCGACCATATCTTGATTAAAATGATATTGTACATCAATGTGCTTGGTCCTGGCATGAAATGTTAGGTTCTTGGCTAGACATATCACACTCTGACTATCGAAATAAATTGTCACTACACCTTGTTTTATTCCAATATCTAAACACAATCTCTTAATCCAAATAGCTTCTTTACAAGCATGAGTAGCTACCATATATTGTACCTCAACAGTGGACAAAGCAACCACAGCATGTCACTTGTTCATCCAACTAATTGTACCACCGAATAATGTAAACACATAAGCACTGGTGGATCATTTGCTATCAATGTCACCTACCCAATTTGAATCCACATAACCATGAATATCAAGGGAAATATCACCTTCAGTCATATTACTATGATAACATAAGGAATAATCTAAGGGACCACGCAAATATCTAAAGACTCTTTTAATTGCATCCCAATGAACTCTACCAGGATTAGACATATATCTAGAAAGAACTCCCACTACTTAGGCAATGGTTGGTCTAGTACAAACCATAGCATATATCAAACTTCCAACTGCACTCTGGTAAGGAACTCTGCTCATGTATTCCATCTCCAATGGGGATGTTGGACAATCTGAAATAGATAACTTTGTTCCAACTGAAATAGGAACACACAATGGTCTACAATCCTGCATGTTAAATCTTTGTAAAATTGAATTGACATACTTAGTTTGGCCAAGCCATAGCTTTCTATTCACTCTATCTCTTTTAATTTCCATCCCAAGAATGTGTTTTGTTGTACCAATATCTTTCATCTCAAATTTAGCAACAAGTTGAGATTTTAGTTCTGAAATCATACCTTTCCCTTTGCCAATAAGTAACATATCATCAACATATAATGCAATAAACAGGAAATGATCACCCTCGGTTTTATAATAAACAAAATGATCTGATTCAGAACACTCAAATCCCAAACTCAACACATATGTATCAAATTTTTGGTACCACATCCTAGGAAATTTTTTTAAGCCATACAAAGATTTCTTTAATTTATAAACCAATTTATTTTTACCTTTCACCACATAGTGCTTTGGTTGTGTCATATAGATATTCTCCTCCAAATCACCATGAAGGAAAGCAGTTTTCACATCCATTTTCTCAACCTCTAAATCATAAGCAACAGCAATAGAAAGAAAAAATCTAATGGATGTCATTTTTGCAATAGGAGAAAAAATCTCATCATAATCAACACCCTCAACTTGAGAGTAAGCTTTCACAACCAACCTTGCTTTGTACTTCTCAATACCTCCATCTGAACCAATATTTTTCTTGAACAACCATCTGCAACCAATAGGTTTATGTCCTTTAGGCAATGGTACAAGATCCCATGTATCATTCTTTTTCAAAGATGTCATTTCTTCATCCATAGCATTCTTCCAAGATTTGGCAAAATTCATACCTAATGCCTCTTCTACAGATCTGGGTTCATCCATGTTAGTATTCAAAGAAAAAATACATCTCCAATCATCAGGTGAATACCTTTTGGGTAGTTATACATTCCTTGTAGACCTACTAACAAGCTAAGTTGGAGGTTCTTCCTCCTCTTCTGAAGATTCAAAGTTGGATGAGCTCTCCTCAAATTCTTGTCTATCCATAGGCCTTGATTCAACTTTCTCAAGCGTAGAAGGAAATTGAATCATATCTTCCCATTTACTTTGTTTTGGTTGCACTGTAAAAGAAGAAGTCTTAGTTTCTCTAAAAATAACACTTCTAATATGTATTACCTTCTATGCAATAGGATCCCAAAGCTTGTATCCTTTCACACCATAACTATATCTGATGATACATTTCACAACCTTGTTCTCCAACTTTGTTTGCTTCTCCTTTGGCACATGTACATATGCCTCACAACCAAAAACTCTAAGATGTCTTAATGAAGGCTTGTGACCCAACCATGCCTCTATAGGCATCTTATCAACAAGAGCTGATGTAGAAGACCTGTTAATTAGGTAACAGGAAGTGGCAACAGCTTCAACCCAAAACCTTTTTTCTAGGCCAGCACCACTCAACATACTCCTAGCCTTCTCATTAGTTTCTTATTCATTCTTTTTGCAACTCCATTCCATTGTGGATAATATGGAGTTGTCTTCTGTCTATGAATACCATGTCAATCTTTACAAAATCTATCAAAATCAATAGAGAAAAATTCACCACCATTATCAATCCTCAAACACTTTATTTTCTTTCAAGTCTGTAACTCAACCATTGCTTTAAATTCTTTAAATCGACTAAAAACTTCAAATCTACTCTTTAGAAAATATACCCATGTCCTACTATAATCATCAATAAATGAAACATAATATATGGATTTACCAATTGGAGGAACATCTACAAGACCAAACACATTAGAATGAATAAGATCCAATACACCACAAGATTTATGAGAACTCAAGTAAAACTAAATGCAATTTTGTTTTCCATAAATACAATTCTCACAAAAATTCAATTCAAGATTACAATCAGACAAACCTTCAACAAGGTTTTTATTTTTCAAGGTCCTTAGACCCTTTTCTCCAATGCGGCCAAGTCTCTGGTGCCATAACATAGTTTTCTCTATAGGTAACTTTATTTCAGAATAAAGAGCACCCTTGGGCACCCAAAATCCATGACCATCTATTGAAGGTGAAACCCTCACTTCTTCCACAAACTTGCTTTTCACAGAAGTACTATTGCACTCAACAGTGCATGCATCAAGCTTATACCATGTCCATATCTGACACCTCTAGCAATCACTGTAGCACCTCTAACCATCTTGAATCTTGCATCATAAAATACTATTTGCACACTTGCATTATTAGTTTTCTCACATATAACAAATTTTGACCTAAACCAAGGATATGCAACACACTGTTATTTTTCTCTCCCTCTCCTCTACTCTCTCTCTATCTTTATATCCTCCCTCTCCCTCTTTCTCCCTTCATCTCTCTATATCTCTATCTCTCTCCCCTTCCACCTCTACCTCTCCTTATATCTCTATATATCTCTTTCTCATCATTTTTTTATATTTCTCTCTCGCTCACTCTTTATATCTCTATCTTTCTCATTGTCCCTCTTTATCTCTCTTACTCTCCCTCTACGTCTCTCCCTCTACTTTCTCTATCCTCCATCTCTCTCTTACCCTCCCTCTCCCTCTCCCTCTCCCTCTATCTATTTTTATCTCTCTCACCATCTATTTATGTTTCTCTTGGAAAAATTTTCTCATACTACTTCAGCCTAACTCCTAGTTTGTATTATCTTGGTTGTTTTAAGAGCTAAGGGTACCATAGAGATGTTCCTTTTCATGATGATTCTCATTTGAATGTCTCTTATCTATATCAAGAGGTGATTTATTCCCATGAAAATATTAGAAGAGATACACAATCTCTTCTTCAATTGAAAATTCCTACTATACTCTTGTCCATGCCCAAAAGGCTCAACCTTAGAGATCATCCTTCACTGCAAATTAAATCATGAATCTAAGTATTCAATTTCATTTTAGTGCTACAATGGAAACATGGGGAAAAGAATCTAATTAGGTTTCTTGTGAACCCAATTGTAACAAATATATTTGTACAACATCTTTCAATGATCATAGGGAAATCTATAAGCTAGGAAATTTAGATCTAATTAATCAAGTATGACAATATAGCCTAGCATGTAAAGGGGGAAACATAATTATTCTCCCAATATATGATCGATATGATAAATATTTGAAATAAGTGATAGAAATGTAGGAACAAAAAATAATAAGATCAAGATATGTGAAATAAAATTATAAAATGTGAGCATGTATTATGAGCCAAAAAACATGTTCATATTTTGTGGCTAATAAAAGGTGCCCATAATTTGTGGCTTATTAGTGTTTTGTGGTTACAAAATGAACTCACATTTTATAAGGAGCAAAAAACGCTCATATTTTGGTTTGGTATTTATTAAGCCACAACATGATCATGTTATGTGATTTTCAAAATAATGTGAGCATGTTATATAAAAAATTAGCCATTTTGCCACTTTTTAATACACCATTTCCATATACTCACCTAAAAGTTTTCTATTATTAGTGTGCTACCCCACTTAACATAGGATTTACTTTCATGCATTCTTCTTTGTCCCTTTTTCCTTCTTGAAAAAATATTAAAGAGTTTAATACACACACATAAGGAGTCAATATATCACTTGAAGTTTGGATTGTGATTCAAGTCCCAAACTCATAGGCTCATTATTTTTTCTCTACATGGCACTTGTCTCTAGTGTACCCAACATTTGTGACTAGTAGTTGTATTATTTTAGCAACCATAGTAAGATATATGCATTAAAAGTCAATGTGATTCTAAAAACAACCCCCCCTAAGATCAATATGCTAGAAAATAAATTCAAATGATGCTAGGCTAGAACATTTTCCATATCACTCAACATATCTTCTTTGGTGACTTTCATTACCAACCAACAACTAGTTTTTAGAAATCACGTTATATCCATGTAAAATCAAGCTAGAATAATCTTGGACATCTTATTGGTGCTTTGGAAGTAAATTTTAATGTTCTATAAGTAAATTTTTATTTTTCATGGAAGATCTTTAGTTTATGACTCTAAATATATTAGGTTCTAGAATATGTGCTTGTGATGAGAATGAGCATCTATTATGAGAGTTTGAGATTTGAAACATTATTACAAACCTACAAAACAAACAAAAAAATATGAAAAAAATAAATAAAATTGTTGATGCAAGATTGATGATCCATAACCTCTCATTCCTTTATCTTTATTTTTATCTATTGACTAGTTCTTACTGTTTAAGCCACCTTCAAATCTTAGTATAAAATCATAAGCTATATGATTAGATTCAAGAAGAATAAATTATGGCTTTCATATAAAGAATATGCTCTATCTAGTATCTTTTTTGCTTATGTTCAATCTCTTTCAAAGTGGTACCTTGAAGGATATCAAACTATCGTACAAGGGCTCAAGAAATTTTCCAAAAAGAAATTATAGATTCAACATGAAGAATGAAAGACCTAATGACATTAAAAAAAATCCATGGACTTCATAATCCTTAAATCTTTATGAATAACCTACCATTAGTTATTAACATTATGTAAGTAAAGATAGAACATGAAGTCACTTTTGTACGGAGACTCTTTTTATTTTAGTAAGATGCATATACTATATCTCATTTTGCTGTACCATGGTAGTCATTATTAATGTTAAAATGTTTGTATAAAAAAGTATTTTCCTTGAAGCCAAAACAATCATAACATGGCCAAGATATGATTCACTCGAATGATGGATAAGTGTGGCCCTCCATCCACTAACCATTGTATTATTTCCATATTTGGGGGGGGCGGCGGGGGGATGAAATCTCCTTTTTTGGATTCTCATCATTGTATTTTGCCATATATTCTCTTGTATGCCTAAGGATATTGGAACAAACTTAGAAGACAGGTTAATATGGGCAAAAGCAATGGAAATATTACTAAAGTGAATGCCCGCTCCATGGAGACAGCAGCATTATTGCCAATCTTAGTTGTTCGTTGGGGCACACTGAAAAAGACACCACCCACTGAGTGGATTGGCCTGATTCCACACCATTACCCACTTGGAATTAGTTTTTGCATTGAATGACAAGGGTATTCATCATTAGCAGTGCATTCAGGTAGTTAATTGTTTGACCGACTGATCTGTATCAAGATTCAAGATAATGTTGCATATCTAAACCAACTGCACTAAAGAATATTGTGGGAGCTGTCCTCTGCCCACCTCATTTTTATATTTGTGGAACAGTGCAGTTATACCTTGGGTTAAGACTCTACTCTCAATGAAATCTGCACCTTTGTGCATTATATATGTCATGAAATGTCTGTGAAGATTCAGAAGTAGCTTTGAATTGAAGTGAAGGAAGTAGGTATCGAAGGAGAGCAGCCATGAGAAATATTAGAGCAAGCCCGAGTGTAAGCCGTCCTTCCATATGGTACTCGCCAGTCCCATATCTCCTGGGGGCAATGGGATCCATGGTTGTTCTTATATTCTTTGCTCTGATAATTCTAGTATGCTCCCACTGGAGGAATCCCAGTACTTCTTCCCAAGATGATAGTAATAACAGAAGTGATTCAAATCTTGGTGAGATAAATGAGGGCGTGCAGAAAGTGTTATATTGTTCAGAGGATAACAAGGGTGACAAGGTAATTGTGATTATGGCTGGTGAAGTCATGCCAACTTTTATTGCCATGCCCATCACTCTACAGGCACCTGCAACATAAAGCAGACAATAGAGAGAGAGTGCATGTAGCTTTTCTAGCTTTGCTCAAATTTTTAGGAGACAGTAGAGAGAGAGTGCATGGAGCTTTTCTGGCATTGCTCATTTTTTTAGGAGATCATGCTTTGAGTAAACTAAGATTTTTTTGGGGACCTGTGTAAATTAAATGATATGAAAGTGAGATTTTTATTCTAGTAAAGCATATTGTACCATGGTATTGTGTTTCATGGCACTGTGGTTGAATTTTCAGAGCTTGCTTTATATCTTAACATTGTACTTGATTCTCATTCTTTGCTTCCTGCCATAAAAGCAGTAAATCAGCTTGCTTTGTACTGTTTTCCTGGGTCATGACGTATATGTAAGGAAATAAAGAAAAAAGTAGTACAGAAAGGTGGTATGGATATAGGAGAGCACTAACAGAAGGATTTGAGACAAAACTAATTGATGTTATATCTTACTGACCAGATGATTTAGATGCTTTGAGTGTAAATGTGAAAAAGGAAAAACAAGGTAAATAAATATAATAAGTACAAATCTGTATAAAAAGTGAATTTTGGAATGTTGATGGGGTGGAATATTTTATATTAGGCAATCAGAAATTATAATCATGTTATTTATAATGTAAATAAAGAGAAATATTTTGTTTTGCAATTGAATAATGATTGTCGTTTATTAAAGATAATGAGATCTATATGCTTCAAAATCTGGAAATGTTTTAGACAATTATGTATGTGGATCAGAGTCAAAATATTCCTCTTTACTTTGTGTTGGATTGACTTGGTGATTCTAGATCTAGTTTGTAGCTGCAAAGCCACTCTATATTTGTGAACTAAACCTCTTATTATCTTCAAATCTTGCCTTTTGAACACTCAAAACAAGTATACTACTAGACAATGATATTATTTCACACTGTAAGTTCAAGCTAGTTGCATTTAAAAATAACTTGATAGATATCAAGCTCTAAACATAAACATTAAATCTAGAATGAATTGCTAGGTGATTCGCACACTAGAATCACTATGATCATATATACTAGATTCATTGCTTGGCTTGAGTGTAGATGCAACCAATTAGTCTTGTGATAATCAATGATATTCACTAATTGGATTATTTTCAAAATAATTGTAAATGAATGTGCTTTTGAACACAAACATAATACCAAAAAGATTTTTGCAAAGTCGCCCTCAAAACGAAGTGTAAGATGTGGCCAATGAACAAAATATTTGGTTTGATTTTATAGTTATAAGTACCAAGAATGCAACTACAAGGATAACATCACACTTGCTAACATGACCTAGGCTAGAGACTCGGGTTGGATTTGTATCCAATAGGAATGGATTAATGATCAAATAGGTCTAGGTGTGTAAGCCTAACTATGCACAAAATAGCATCATTTGTAGTTGTACAAATTTATTAATACATTACCCCAAATTAGAGACAAAACTAAATGGGATACACATCAAGATATGTTTTTCACGATTACATTTTATCCCCACCTTGAGGGACATGTGAATCTCTAAGTATGAATCACGCACCCTAAAGTATGCTCATTCTAAAACATGTATAAAGTAAACACAATAAAGAAGTGAAAATGTGGTTCATAAAGGATAAAGATTCTCCTTCCATGTTATTTCCTTTATAATTGTACTAGAGTCATTGGAAATTGAGTCATAGTTGAACGAACAACCATCAAATTGGTACAATGAGCACACAAATGAAAGAAAATAAGAAAAAAATGGAAACCAAATGAAATTAAAGAAGTAAATGAAAGAATAAAAGGGCCACCAATATTTGAAACTTGATTATGCTATGCAACCAAATCCTAAAGATATGCATGTAGAGATTCTCTATAACTAAAATCAATCTCAATAACTCTACCCAAAATCCTAATGTCTCTCAAAAGGATAACCTTTCCAACCTACCTAACCTACAAAAAGGGTTAGAACTCCACTACATATATCAAGTTCCATTTGTGTTACCGTGTAGGATAAAATTTGGCTGCAAAAATACATGTTTGGTCAAAATATAGCTTAACTAGTAAGGTGACATGTAACAAAAGGCAATATATACATTCCTTAACAAATTTGAACATTTTTCAACTCTAGAATTGATACACTATTAGAATATCTAATTTTACCATCTTACAAAATAATTCCAATAGAATGACCAACTCCCTTATGTATGACCTTGGTTAGACATTATAAAGTATGCATGTGAAAATAGCTCTTGGAAAATATGAACAATGAGTCTTTAGTACACACGAACTTACACTCAAAAGAAATGTGCAAATATGTGACAATAGGAAAAAAAATGTGTGTGGCATTAAAATACACTTAAGAAAACATGGAACACGTGGTAGACTACCACACCATGAGGCATGCACAAAATAATCTCACACGGGAAGCTAAACATCTATTTTGATTGATGTAAAATTTTATCAACCCAAGTATTCTCTTGTATTAGATGCCCTTGGAAAAATTATAATGATCTAGGTACTCACAATATGGGTTGCATGGGTAATTGATTCAACCAACCAAATTATCATACTTTAGCTTTAGAAATCCATGAGTATTCCTTATGCCCCTTATGCTTCCAAAAAATAAAATATACCTTATACTCACTCTAATAGGTCTTCTTGCATAAGTACATATCCAATATTTTAAAGATTTACTCACATTAATTTATGGTATCTCCTTTCTCCAATGAGCCACTTCCATTGTATGTACACCCAATCCTTCAAGTGTGTGTTAGGCATACAAATCAGATATAATGAGATATCCAACTCTTCTAGTAGCTCAATCTCATAAGTATTCTCAAATTATTATTTTTAGGAAATATGGAATGGACTGATCTTTCTAGGCTTTATCTTTCTATATGTTCCTTTAGTAAACACTCCTTTCTTAGATGATCTATGTAAATAACTCACCCTCCAAGTAAGTATTGTCTCTTCAATGCTTATATTCATGTAACTTGTATCTTGCACTACTCTCTTTCAATTGCTTCTAAAATTATGCATGGATCTCCTTCAATTATTTTTTGAATTCCTCCACTTATTTATTCATGTAAATGACCTTGGGTTCTAATTGCAAGTTAAGGGAAATAATTTGATGCAACAACCCAAAAAAAATCTAAACACCAAAATTTCCTCAGATAAACAACCCAAAAAAAATCTAAGAAATGTGTTCAAAACCTCATTCCTCAATTACATGAATGTGGGCGGTGTTCATCACCTTGAATGGAATCACGGTCCATTTATACAAGCCTTCCTTTTTATAATTTTTTATTCCACTCATTTCCTTTTTTGATCCTAATATAATAATATGATGCAAACAAGAATACATACCCATCCACAAACTCATACAATGGAGATTAAATAAATAAGAGCTTTGGCATTCAAATCTGAAACCATATTCAATCATGTGAAACAATTACAAGTTTATGCAAGAAAACAATGTAAAATCAGATTTACAAAGTTTGGCTCTCATAGCCATTCCCTCACAGCTTATGTTCAAGAAGTCTTCCAAATTTTTCATCAACACAACATTATTTCAGTCCTCTGTTGCTACTCAAAATGCATTAAAATGTGTTTACAACAGCCCCAAAATGGGCTACTCTCTATTCCACACCTCTGCTCCTTCCTTCTCTTCACTTCTCACACATTGGAACCATGTCCTTCCTTCACTAGTGTTGCTCAAACCTACAAGCAAAACCCCTAATGAATACCTCTACAAAGGTATCTTTCTCCTTCCCATTCCCCACAAACTCCTTGCCACGTTTTTCCTCAAAAACCACCCAAAAATGCATTGAAAATCATCAATCATTGCCCCACAATGGGCTCCCAACTCTCCCCCAAGAATAGCTCTGCATATGCTATGTTTATTCAGCCTTAAATGAGGCATTTAAACTTCCAAAAAACTCTTCCAAATTCTGCCTTCACTCAAGCGGCATTTTTCTCTATTATGAGAATTTTAACAATTTAAAAATCTTGATTTTCAGCCTCTTTTATGCTCCAAACTCCCCCCATATGATTTATGCAATAGATAAATGATTAAATATGAAATATAAATTGATATTTGTCTTTCATGGCCTCCAAAATACCTTTTCAAAATAAAATTAATCAAATTGGTGCTTTGAAGTGCAGAATCAAGTGTTCACAAGTGAAAAAAAATGAAAGTTATCTAATTCGCACAAAACTTGGCGTGCAAGCTTAGAATGGTATCCAATGGACCCCTACAAAAGGATTTTTCCCAAACCTTCATAGATTTTTAAAAAAATTAAACTTTTTAAAAATTGCTAACATTATTTTAACCAACTTCTAGCATTAAAATCTCCCAAACTAGAAAATGTATGACTTTGATTCTTTTTGCAAATTCTACGTGCCACCTCCATGAATGCCCCTACCAAAGTATTCTACTCCAATCCTTATGAGTTTTCCAGATATAATTTTTGAAAATTGTCTACAGAGCCTTAAAACACGATTTGATAAAAATTGACTTTATTCAAATTTGAACACACCGAGAGATTTTCCAAAGCTAGGAGATGTCAAATGAACCCCAAAACACACCAAAACATAATTCAAACCTGAAGCTTTTTTTTTGTTGAAGTTGATTGTCAATCTACCTGGATGCTCCTACATCATAATACCCACTCTTGAGGCCTATCTTAGTGTGCTCTACTCATTCAATTCATCAATTCATCCATGTTAGTGTGAAAAATTTTATTACCAAACTATCTTACATCTACCTAGTATCTAGTTGTTCATATTCACACTAATCCTAACCTCACTTCAAGGAGCATCTCACTTTTTGTCTCACCTCATGTGGACTCATCGTGTATCATTGCAACTATCCATAGGGTTTTCATATTTTCTATACCAAAGTGTCCTCTAAGTCCACCTCTATACAAAATTTTGATGAGGTTTTCCCTTATTAATATTTGATGCACAATTATTTCTTCAATAATCCATAAACTCTCTAATTATCTTCTTTATAACTATAGTTTGACCTATATAAAATGGTCTTGTTTCTATCCCCTTTGGATATGGAATTCCATGGTCTATAGATTCTTTATTCTTTTGGTTATGATTGCACCATGGTTCATATTCCTCTTCTTCTTTACAAACTTTGATAATTAGTGATGGGAAGTCATCTATTTCCTGATTATCCCCTTCTTTGCATATCATGCAATAAAATTTCTAAGTCATTATAGGAGATTTCCTAAGGTCCACCTTAAGTGTAGTAACTTTTTTTATCCTTTTATAACTTGAAATTCATTTCTAAGGTGACCTCCTCTCAAAAAATCTTAGAAGAATCCTTTGTAATAGTGTTGGTATTGAGTGGAGGCTTTTTTGATGCTTTTGTTTATTTCGAGGGACAATAATCAAGACCACTAGTGGTTTATTGTGTGTTAGGCTCTACAGGGACACATATACCTTTTTCTCTTGCACCACATCCTTTTCCACTATAACCAAGTTGTTTCAAAAGTTCATAACCTCGTCCATAAAGCTTTTCCATTTCTTTTTGATTTGGTGGTTGTTCATAATCAATTTCATCAAATTTTGTTGTGTAATTTGTTTCTTCTTCTACTGTGGTTGAAGTGGATGCTTTTGAAGGTTCTTTCGAGTTTTGTGTTGACATTATTCTTGGTTCTTTTCCCTTTCCAAATTTTTTGTTATGATCTTGTATTCTCCCATGAATATAGGTGTGAAATCCAAGGAACCCTAATCATCATCCAATAGCTTTGTGACTCTTTCAATATTGTTATCTTTTTGTTCCTCTTGCACGAGTTCTACTTTTGAAGTTGGTATTAATGTTTTCAAAGGACTTTCCTTGTCTTTCTTAGTGTGAAAACAACTTTCTAGTTGGGGATCAACTTTTATTGTGTAGAATTTATTGTTATAGACATACTTCATTATGCAATGAAGAGTTGAAGGCACCCCATTCATCTTGTGAATCTATGGTCTACCCAAAAGAAGATTGTATGAAATATCTTGAGGCATAACACGGATAGGAGTTTGCAATGTGACCTTTCCAACTCTAATAGGCATTGTTATCACACCAAGTGGTTATTTCCCCACATGATCAAATCCACAAATGGATAGATTATCTAGTTGAATTTGACTCTTTTCCACTCTAATCTTGTCAAGAAGGATTACACTACAAAAATTGAGTGCCAAACCATTATCGATGAGAGTATGTTTAATGTGAGACCTATTACCCTTAATGTCAATATCAACCATTAGATCATTAAAGCATCATTTTTTTTATGCACTTCTAATGGAGGTAACTCATCTTGATGGAATGTAATGTCTAAGTTGATTGAATTCATAACTTGAATTAGGGTCAAGTTATATCATTTGGATTTGCACTAGGAGGAACCACAACTTGTTGCAAAGTTGTTTGAAGCATACTATGGTAATTAGGTGAAGCTTGAATAAGATCCCATAAGGATATCTTAGCGGGATTATTTTTAAGTTGTTCAACAAGGTCATACTCCTTTCCACTATGCAAAGGAAAATGAGGAGCACTAGGTGAAATAGGTTGAGGTAATGGTAACGACATGGAATTGGTTTGTGGTTGCCTATTGTTCCTTGTATTATATGTGTGAGAAAAAGTATTATAACTCGGTTGTTGTGAAACATTATTACTATCAAGTTGCATTGTAAAATTCCAAATATCTCCTAGGGATAATGGTTGCTTTTTAGGTGGTCCTATGATAAGCACAGGTTTGTTTTGAACTTGAGGTTGATATGAGGGTGGGTAGATGGTAAGAAGTGACTCAGGAGATCACTTCTAGGAGGTACAATAATTAGGACTTGTAGGATGACTCAAGGGATATCTAATGTTCATAACCTCAAAAGATTTATCCTCATTGTGATGATTTTTTAGCAAAGGGGAGTCTAATGTCACCTTAGCATATTCATATAATGAAGCCACATTACTATTGTTTGAAAGACATGTATCAATTCTATCATTTTCTTGCACAATGATATCTTCTCTAGTAGGAGAGTTTTTAGGAGAGGAGCTTTCAAGATTTTCATGACTCTCAATGTGTGTATATTCTAACACCAAAATACCTTCGTCACGAGTACGAAAGATATCAAGAGAAGATAAACTATAATTTTCATGATTTTTTATGCTTACGTCCTCTTTCACTAAAACATTCTCACAAATAGGAGAGATATTAGGAGATGAGTGAAGGATAGGCAATGTGGAATTAAGGAATGTGTCAACATTTTCACTCTTTTGCACTAAGAGACTCTCATAACTAGGAAAGATATTTGAAGAATGAATAACATGCTTGTTAATGAGCTTTTTCTTGGCATACTTGGAAAGGAAAGATACTAACATTGTGAATTTTGAGTGTGTGCCTAAAATGAAAAGTAATCTATCCAACTTATACAATGCTTCATAATGTAATACTTTTTCTATAGGTTTGATCATTTTGAAAATTTAAATGCAATAGAATTTTTATGAGTTTACAATAGATGAGACAAAATAACGCATTTTCTTGCACATATACTAACTGTTTGTCAGAATTTCAAAACACGTTTTGAACAGCATAAATAGGAAGCCAAAATAGAGATTTAAATGCATTTAGAAATTGGTCAAAATGTATGTAGAGGGACTCATTCGCCCATGGGTGAATGAGTCCTTACTCAGGGTTTTAAAAATGAAAATTTTCAAATTTTGGGCTTTTGTATGTGATTTATGTTTTAGGTTGCAAACAGTGATTTTTGTAACAGGTTTTTCCAGATTAGAGTGTCTAAATGCAATTGCAAATGAGGTCAAATTATGAAAAAAGTGACTATTAAATTATAATGCAATTTGAATCTAAATCTAAACCTATATGATTGAAGAATGATCTTTATGCAAGTACAATGCAAGATTAATGCAAACTTAATGGAAATTTTCTTATTTTTTATGAATTTAAATGATGCAAACATGAAAAATTAAACCCTAAATGTAATGTTCACTAATTCAAGTTTAAATAACCCTAAATTTAATACACTAATATAAATCTAATTCAAACTTAGTGGAAAACCTAGATCTAGGGCTGAAATAGACTCCAATTTTTAGAAATTGTTTGTACAACGTCGAGTTCACCAAAATGAAACATAGAAAAATAGGTTTTATCAAAATGTGGGATGGGGAAAATGGGGGTGATGAACCTATCTTCCTATTTTCATTAGGAAATGAGATCCCCACAAAGAATTGACTTACAACCCTTAGATGAGTCAACTCAATGGGGAAATTTGTTGATTTCCTTATGATTGAGGATGGGGTATCAACCTAAATACCACTTTTGGGAGAAAAAATAAAAAATAGTAAATCACAAAAATTATGCAAGCTAATACTTAGATCTTGTAGATGAAACATAAAACTATGAGAAACGGAAAAGGTCTGGTAGATCTAAGAAGGGTTAAACACTATGTACCTATCACCAAAAGGACTTTCTGAAAAATTTGTCTCAGAATCATTTGCCTATAGGTGGATGAGTCCTTTTTACAAGAATTAAAATCTGATTTTACAATCCTTAGAACTTGGATCTGCACTTCTGAGTTTTTGTGGCTTGACAACAAAGGTGACAACAAATGCAACTTTTCAAATTTTCTCTTTTGAGATCTTCAACTTTTCTTCAACCTATGAACTTGCACATACACAAGAGGGGAAAAAAAATATTTTTGGTGAATGGGGGTTTGCCTTGGTCAAACCCCATTTGGGTAATTAAAGCTTGAATTAAAATAATGAAAATATGGAAAGGAGTGATGAATGAACAATTTTATGTTGCAACTCACCAAATCCTTGAATAAACCTTTGGAGGACTGAAATCTTGATCTTGATCTTGCATGAAAATGGCTTCAATGGACGTGGATCTTGATACTTGAAATATGACTTGAATGCTTGACTTGAATCCTTGAAACCTACATCACAATGTTAGCTCCAAAAACATGCATGACGCTTAATAATTTGACATGATTCTTGAGATCTTGATTGCTGCAATAAATCACTAATAAATCTTCTCTTCAATGCTCTTGACAATAATATTTGCTCATATGAAAGTTCACCTCTTGCTAGATTACTTGAATTGATAAAATAACCTTGCTTTTATAGATGATTTTCTAATTTCCTGAAAATTAAACATTACAAGCCGACATTTGAATATGAATTTTGGATCGTGACAATACCACCAAAAAAATATTTAAAATTTGAATTTTTAACTTAAAGGCGACCCATTCGCCCATGGGCGAATGGGTCTTGACCTAAGTTATCAAGATTTGTGAATTTTGGGGTGTTAATAATGAAAAATGCATTAATTAAATCACACTTCCCCCTTTGGAAATTGTAATTAATTAGGCTTGTAAATGAAAAATTTAGGCAATTAAAGGCTTAATTAAGTCCATTTAAATTGAGGGGGCCCAAACAAAGTGTGAAAATGTAAAGGAGTACACTTTTCTACACTACAATAAATTTCTAAGTAAATTCCTTAACCTTACGATTGGTAGATTTGTAATTTGATCTATTAAATCTATTATTTGACCAGGGTATCAACAATGGAGCCAAATATTGGGAAGAAAAAGGGGGATCACAAACCAAAGTTCTAAGCCCTAAAGTCTTACAAGTTTTAATTATGCCCTAGCATTTATAATAGGAGAAAGATCATAAGATTTGTGGTACTCTAAACTATGATACAATAAGATCAAAAGTAGGCCATCAATCATTCAAAACTAATTGAATTTTCTATAATACACTTTTCATCATACTTCATATATATTTCACTTTCTATTTGTTGGCAAGGAAAATGGTAGGGAAGAGATATAGTGTAGCATATCTTATCACAAACCACCATAGAAGGTATGTGGAGCTCATGGATGACAAGAAATATCAAGGAAGAGATGTACTTTGTAAGGGACGTGTCCCAATAGGAAGATATGTATTAATATAGGTATAAAATGTAACAAGAAAATGGAAAAGTATGAGGAGTAGTATGAGAGAATATATATAGATATATAAGTATAAGAAGAAGAAGATATATGTATGTGCATATGGATGTAAGATAATAATATATGTAATTGGAAAGATGAGAATTTAACAGTAAACACATCAATATATTGAAACTTATCAATATCTTGTTCACTATGTTATGTGTTATTTAATTATCTCTATTTAGATTGATATTGATGTCTTGTTTGAATTCCATGTTTCTCTGTGTTTATATTTCTTGTCTTGTGGATCTGGGAATGTGTTACTATTGTATGTATCTACCTTCCCTTGGAGTTTTGTGTGTTCAAGTGTTCCACAAGGTTGGTTAGTAAGCTAGATACATGTGGCAGTGTGGTTGGTTGTACAGGATGTTTTAAGTGTTCTTAATGTCAAGTGATTGCAGAAGTATTGTGATGCAACCATACTAGGAGGGTCCTCAAAGAGAAAAATATGGACCGTGCAGCAAGAGTAACACAACGAAATCAATACAGAATAACACATTCTCATTAATAGAAATCTCAGTTACATTCGGCCGGCAACATCCGACTTACAGATTCTGTCATAGGCCTGATTATACATGCTCAAAATAGAACATCCCACTATGCTCCTATGTGGGAGAAAATTCTTACAAATACAATCGATCAAATACTAACTCAATTCTCACTATTTCCACACCCTATTCTAATGATAGATTAAAAGCTTTATACTATATCTATGGTTTTGGAAACATTTGTTTCAGCCAAAGATCATCACATTTTCCAATGAAAGAAAATATAACGGGCACATGAACAAGTCAGCCTCAAATTTGAATTACTCTATCAACGGGTACATAAGACAAAGTGTGGACCTATAATGAAGGTTGGGGACACTCCAAGGAACATTTAAAATCACATCGTTAAGATCCGCAAGTCACAGGAATGATCCACAAATGATCAAATTAGCCATTAGGCTTGAAAACTATTTTGGTGTTAGTTCAATAAACTATCATGAAATTTGGAATCGATAACTTTCCAAAAAATGATCCAACCTTGCTCAAATATTGGAATAAGGAAAATGAACATGTCTGTGATGTACGTACAGATCCATAAGGTCTAGTGAACAAAGATGATGAATCCACCAACATGAACTAAGAAAGAACAAAACAAGGACAAAACTGAAAGGAAAATATTTTTGGTTGATGCAAGATTGCCAAGAACCAAGGATGCTCTTGCATCATACATCCGGGGTTAATGGAAAGTGAGTCTCTCACTTTGTAGGGGCCAAAGGAAAACCAAGACCTTCTACCTTAGCCTGAGAAATCCATGAAGAGTCCTCCACTGGTCTTCTTTTCCACTTCACAAGATATTCTTTGTACTGTCTTCCACAAGTCTTCCTCCCATCTTTGATATCCAGAATCTCCTCAATCTCATTTGACTGTTGTTTAGGAAACTGATTCTCCAATACCACTATATTTTCCTCACTAAATTATGCTTCATAATACTGATGTAGGTCTGCAATGTTGAATATAGGCAATATACCCATACCATCCGGTAACTCCACTTTGTATGCATTTCCTGAATAAAACTTCTTCAAGATCCTACAAGGTCTAAACTTCCTCATCTTTATCTTGTTGTATGTCCCAACTATAAATCTTTCCTTCCTCAAATATACCATCTCTTCATCTCCAATTTTGAACTCCTTATGTCTCCTCTTCTCATCTGCCTTCTCCCTATACCTCTGGTTCATATCTTCCAATTGTTATTTCACTTGAGTATGTCATTTCTTCATGTGTCCTACAAATTCCTCTGCTTCTACACTCCTTTTATCTTCCATACTAATGTCTCTTAACTCTGATATACCTCTAGGATTAATTCCAGTAACAATCTCAACAGGTGTCTTTCCTGTACTCATGTTCACTGAATTATTGTATACAAACTCTACTTGTGCCAGGACTAAATCCCAACTTATGGTCTTCTCTCCAACCAAACATCTTAGCAAATTCCCCAAGCTCTTGTTCACTACTTCTTTATGTCCATCAATTTGTGGGTGAAACCTAGAACGAAACTTCAAATATGTCTTCAACTTCTTCCAAAGTGTCCTCCAAAAGTAACCAACAAACTTTACATCTCTGTCTGAAACAATACTCCTAGGTAATCCATGCAATCTGACCACTTCCTTGAAAAATAAGTTTACTACATGCACTGCATCTGTTATCTTCCTACAAGGTATGAAATGTGCCATCTTAGAAAAAATTTCTACCACCACAAATAAAGAATCATTACCTCTTTTTTTCTTCGGCAATCCAAGTATGAAATCCATGTTGATATCCTCCCAAGGTCTTTCCGGAACTATCAAAGGCTTATACAATCCAACATTTTGAATACTCCCTTTTGCAACTTGACAAATTCTACAACTTTGCACAAATCTCCTAACATCCTTATGAATCTGCAGGCAAAAATAATTTTCACTCACCAATGCTACTATCTTATCAATTCCAAAGTGCCCTGCCAATCCTCCACTATGCTTTTCTTTCACCAAGTTTTCCCTCATTGAACTCTGGGGTATACACAATTGATTACCTCTGAAAAACTTATCCTCCTAGATGAAATAATCCAACCACTAGCTTCTATCCTCCAAAAGTAGTTCCTTACAAGCTCTCCATGGTTCTCCAAAATATGGGTCTTCCTCATACAAGTTTGTCAACTCATTAAATCCTAATACCTCCATTCTCATCTCTGTCATCAAATTCCTTCTCCTACTCAATGCATCAGCAACTCTATTTGACTTTCCACTCCTATGCTTCAAAACAAAAGTATAGCTCTGCAAGAATTCCACCCATCTCATGTGTCTCTGATTCAACTTACCCTGATTGTTTAAATATTGCAATGTCTGATGATCCATATATAGCACAAACTCCTTAGGAAACAAATAATGTCTCCACTTCTTCAAGGCTTGAACTATGGCATAAAATTCCTGATCATACACTGAATATATTCTCCTAGCATCATTCAATTTCTCACTAAAATAAGCTATAGGTCTCCCTTCTTGACTCAAAACTGCTCCAATTGCATTTTCACTTGCATCACAGTCTACTTGAAATACCTTAGTGAAATCTGGTAAAGCCAACATAGGTTGCTTAGTCACCTTCTACATCAACAATTCAAAACTTCTATCTTCTCCATATGTCCATCTAAAATATTTTTTCTCTCCTCTCATCCTTTCTATCATAGGGTTGCAAATAGAACTGTAATTCCTAATGAACTTTCAGTAGAAACTAGCCAATCCATGAAATGATCTTACCTCTCCAATACTTTCAAGTGTAGGCCACTCAACTATTGCTCTAACCTTCTCAGGATCCATCTTTAATCCTTCCATAGATATCACAAATCCTAGATATACCAATTCCTCCTTCATGAAACTACATTTATTAATGTTTATCAACAACTGCTCCTCTCTCAACCTCTTCAAAACTTGTCTTATGTGCAAAAAATGTTCTTATCTACTCTTACTAAACATCAAGATGTCATCCAAGTAAACAATCACAAACTTACCCAATAATTTCTTCAATACCTCATTCATCAATCTCATGAAAGTACTCGGTGCATTTGTCAATCCAAAAGGCATCACCAACCATTCATACAATCCTTCATTTGTCTTAAATGTTGTCTTCCACTCATCTCCTTCTCTGATTCTAATCTGATGATATCCACTCTTCAAATATATCTTTGTAAAGTATCTGGCTCCACTCAAGCAATCCATAATGTCATCCATCTGGGGTAAAGGGAATCTATACTTCATCGTGATCTTGTTTATGGCTCTTGAATTTGTACACATTCTCCATTCTCCATCCTTCTTAGGTGCCAACATAGTAGGTACTGCACAAGGACATAAGCTTTCTCTGATCAAACCCTTTCTCAGCAATTCTTGTACTTGTCTATTCAACTCTTCATTCTTTATAGGTTTCATCTGGTGTGCTACTTTATTAGGAAAACTAGCTCCAGGAATCAGATCCATGCAATGACTAATACTCCTCACAAGTGGTAATCCATCAGGTACATTGTCTGAAATGATCTCATATTCTGTCAGCAACTCCTTTATCTCTTCTGGTGGTTCTTCCGCATGCTTCAAGTCTTCAGCCTTCTTAGGAAGTAAGGCATAACACATATTCTCATGTCTTAACCCATCAAGGAATCTTCTTCCATCAACCAGACAAACCCTATCATTCGTACAAACCTCAACTGTAGGAACATTTTCCAATGGCAATAAAATCTGCTTCATCCCATTGGCAACAATGGTGTATATATTCTTCTTTCCATCATGAATATCTTGTCTATCATACTGCCAAGGCCTTCCCAAAAAAATATGACATATATCCATAGGCATGATATCACACAAAACTTCATCATGGTAATTTCCTATTTTCAATTTCACCAAACAGTGTTCACTTACCAAAATCTTATGCTCATCTTGTATCCATGCTATTTGATAGGGTTTCGGGTGCTTCAATATTTCCAACTTCAACTTAGTCACCATCTCTTCAGAAACTAGGTTCTCAGAACTTCCACTATCAACTATCACCTTGCAACATTTACCAGCTACCTTGCATCTTGTCCGGAACAAATTCTTCCTCTACAACAGTTCCTACTCCAACCCACCCTGACACGGTACTCTTTTGTTTACCAACACTTCTTTTCTTCTAGTTTATTAGATGATCTGGCATGATCTTCCTCAGCAAAGGTGGTTCTTCTATTGTTCTCAGTCTTTCTACTCATCTCTCCCTGATTGCATTCAAATGCTTTATGTCCTCCACATTTATAACAAGTTCCTTGGAATACCCTTTTGTCTTGTCCTCTATCATCTCTTCTATATCCTTCATTCTGGTAACCACCGTATCCTTCTCTTTTGTATGAGTTACCATCGCTTTTCTGATATGCATTATCATTCTTACTAATCTCCTTATCCTTGTTCTGATTTGAAAAATATCATCTTCCTCCTCCAGCAAAAGTTCTTCCTCTTTGAAATCTTCCACCTCTTCCTTTATGTCTCTGCTCATGTCTCTTATTCAACTTCTCTTCTACCTTTAGGGCACACTGATATGCCTCTTCCACACTCTGCAACTTGATCAAACTAATTTCATCATGTATAGACAGCCTCAAACCATTCACATATCTAGCTACTTGCTCAATTTCCTCCTTTGAATGTCCAGATCCGATATTAGACTTATAGAATTCCTCAGTATACTCTGTCACACTTGAATCTTCCTGCTTCAAATTTTGAAACCTTCAGAACAAACTAATCTGATAGTTTGTTGGCATAAAAAAATTCTTCAACTTATTCGCCATCTGATCGCAAGATTTTATCTTTTCTTTCCCTCTTCTTTGCCTATCTATCTGCAAATGTTCCCAACAAAGGGATGCATGTCCCCTCAACTTTGTACAAGACAATTTCACCTTCTTATCTTCAGTGGTACCTTCAAATTCAAAATATTTTTCCATCTCTGTTATCCAATCAAGCAATTCTTCTGAATCCAACTTACCAGTATAATACGGTGGATTGAAATGTGGCTTCATATTTGCTCTAGTTAGGGCTCTTATGAACCTCTCTTCTCCCTGATCCAGGCCAAGTTTCTCTTCTCTTCCTCCTTCTTCCTAAACTTCTACCTCTTCATCACTCACATCATCAACTAGTCAACCTCTTCTCTGGGCCATTTCAACTGCATCTAATCTGGCAGTAATTCCTCTTAGCATCTCCATTATAGCTTGGTATGCATTTCAATGCGCTCCATTTCCTCTAACATTTCTTCTTCCAACCATCTTTACAATAGTCCTTTGCAACTTGAGGTTGGATCCTCAATCCACCACCCCAAAACAAATCTTTTACAGGACTTTGCAAATTATGTCGACCTCACACAGATCAAAGCTCGCTCTGATACCAATCTGGTGTAGCCACGGTAGGAGGGTCCTCAAAGAGAACAATCCAGACCGTGCAGCAAGAGTAACACAACGAAAGCAATACAGAATATGGAGGAAAATGTAGATTAACACATTCTCATTAATAGAAATCTCAATTACATTCGGCCGGAAACATCCGGCTTACAAATTTGGCTCACAGGTCTGATTATACATGCTCAAAATAGAACATCCCACTATGCTCCTATGTGCGAGAGAATTCTTACAAATACAATCTATCAACTACTAACTCAATTCTCACTATTTCCACACCCTATTCTAATGATCGATTACAAGATTTATACTATATCTACGGTTCTAGAAACATCCGCGTCAGCCAAAGATCATCACATTTTCCAATGAAAGAAAATATAACAAGCGCATGAACAAGTCGGCCTCAAATTTGAATTACTCCATCAATGGGTGCATAAGACAAAGTGTGGACCTATAATGAAGGTCAAGGACACTCCAAGGAACATTTAAAATCACACCATTAAGATCCACAAGTCACGGGAATGATCAACAAATGATCAGATTAGTCGTTAGGCTTGAAAACTATTCTGGTGCCGGTTCAAGAAACTGTCATGAAATCCGAAATTGATACTTGTCGAAAAATGATCCAACCTTGCTCAAATCTTGGAATAAGGAAAATGAACATGTCCATGATGTACATAGAGATCCACAGGGTCTAGTGAGCAAAGATGATGAATCCACCAACATGAATTGAGAAAGAACAAAAGTGAAAGGAAAACATTTTTGGTTGATGCAAGATTGCCAAGAACCAAGGATGCTCATGCATCATATTGCTGAATATTTTGATGGTGTTGAAATATTATGAGATGTTGTGTGTTGTTGCATCATGTTTCTCAATATTTTTTTGAACCTAATGAAGAGTGAATGGATTTTTTTGTAGATTCAATATAGTTTGGTTGACCTAGCATGTTAGTGTTACTTATAGATGTGCTTCATAGTTTTTGGAAGCATGGTGAAGCATTCCGGTGTCAATTTGGGTCCTAGTTAACCCTTAGTGTGGTTTTCCTTCACTTCTTTCCCCTACAGAAGTGTTTGGTGTCGACCTATTTGTTGGTTGCAAATTCGAGGTGCATACATTTCATTAAGGCTAATCTAAACAAGGTTATTTGAGGTCATAAAGGATATATAAGAAAGTTCAATTGTTGGATATGTTGTAGATGTAAAGTGATATGTGAATGTGATCGGGTGTGGTGATCTAAGTGCAATCTTAAATTCCTAAGGCTACCAGATGCAATGAGCAAAAGGTGTTTATATTTTTAGTGAACCTGAAGTTGTAGGAGGCAGTGAGCTAAATTTTGCGGATGGTGTAGAGTTGTTGTGGTGGATCTTCCTATTTCTATCAGGTAGTGAACCTCCTTGTAATAGTCTTCTTTTATTCTCTTCCATTCTGGATAGAGTCCTTTGGGTAGTGAGCCATTATTTTCTACTACGAAGTGATCCCTTCTAGTAGTGAGCCTATTGTATTTAGTGTTGTTATTCATATATATGTGAGTTTTAATCCTCACTGTGGTTTTTCCCTGATTAGGGTTTTTCACATAAATATGGTGTTTTATTTTGTATGGTTGTTCATGTGTTGATGTGTTGATGTTTCACTTGTTTATAGTCATATTGATGCATAATAAGGGTTTGAAGGTTAATGAGGGTTTAATTTTTTTAATGTGCAACTGATTCACCCCCCCTCTCAGTTATCTTGTGTGTCTAACAATTGGTATCAAAGTAGTGGTTCCTAGGAAGAAGCTTAATCGCTTAAGGTAGATCTGATGGTGTGCGGGAATGATGTCAAGGTCCCTATGTTTGATGGATTGAATTATGCTTTCTGGAAATCCAAGATGGAAGCTTTTCTTGTGTCATTAGGGTTTGGCGTTTGGAAGTTAGTTGAAACTAGATATACTATACTTACTACTCCTTATGCAAGTGATGATGAGATCAATGATTATGAGAATAATGGAAAAGCAAGCAATGCTACCTTGAGTGGGCTTTCTAATTCAAAACTAGTGAGGTGATAAGCCTAAAAACTTGAAAGAGATCTAGACAAAGTTACAAAGCATTTATTAAGGAGATGATAAGGTCAAGCAAGCAAAGATGTAGAATTTCAAATCCAAATTTGAAACCCTAAGGATGTCATAATATGAAGATATTGCAGGCTATATGCTCAAAGTGGATGAGAATGTCAATGCCATCAATGGTCTTGGTGGAAAACTAGAGGAAAGCAAAGTTGTGAAAAAGTTATTGAGAACTCTTCCTAAAGCTTATAGTGCTAAATTTTCTACTATTGAGGAAGCTCTGAAGTTGGATCAGTATTCTAGAGATCAAATGTTTGATGCCTAAACTAATTTTGAATTAAAGAGTTTGATCAAGATGCTCCAAGGAAAGAAATTTCTTTTAAAGTCAACAAGAATGATGATGAATCATATCTAGATGATATTGATGAGGTGGAAGCAAATTTTGTAAGGAGACTAAAAAAGGGCACTGGAAAATACATAAGTAAGTTACCCTTTAAGTGTTTCAATTATGGAAAGATAGGTCATTATGCTTCTAAATTTCCAATCAAAGTTGCAAATGACAAATATAAATATCGTAAAGGTAAATTTGTCAAGAAGAGTTATTATGTTAAAGAATATAGTGGTGTGTCCGATGATGAGGAATCAAACTAGATCCTAATGATAGAAGTGAGGAATGCTTGTTCATGGCGTTAAATGTTGGAACTAATTCTACTAACCCTGAAATATGTATAAAGAAAATTGCTCCAAAAGTAGGTCACAGTATTGAAGGAACTATGTTGACTATTTTTCATGCACGAGAGGAGAGAAACTACTAGATAATTGATAGTGGATTCTCAAATCATATGACCAATGATTAGAGTAAGTTATTTAAGCTTTAAAAGTATGATGGGGATCTTGTTAAGTTTGGTGATGATGCATTTGCTAAGATTTGTGGAAAAGGTTCAATTAGTTTTGATGGCAAGCATAAAATAGATGATGTTCCTTATGTCAAGGGTCTCCAGCATAATCTTCTTAGTGTATGAAAAATGTGTAGCATAGGATAAAATTTTGTGTTTCAGGATGATGGTTGTGAAATCGAAAAAGGAAGCTCTAAAATATTGGTTGTAGTTGAAACAAGGATAGAAGGAACTGTTTATCAACTCAAAAAGTGGCAGTGTTAAGTGCTTTATGTCATAAAGCAATGAAAGTTGGCTATGGCATAGAAGAATGGGTCACATCAATTTTTTTAGCCTAGTAAATATTAGTTCAACTGAAGCTATGAGAGATCTGCCAAAGATTACAAATCCTATCAATGCACTATGCAAGGAGTGTCAGTTTGAAAAGCAAACAAAGAAGAGGTTCAGAAATAGAGAATATTCTACTACAGGATCTCTGGAGTTGGTACATATAGGTCTATATGGACCTACTAGAATAAGAAGCTCTCAAGGTGATAGGTATTTTATGTTGTTGAGAGATGATTACTCTATAATGACTTGGGTGAAATGTCTCAAAGAAAAATCATAAGCTCTAGATAATTTTAAAGCATTTAAGTCTATGGTTGAGAATGAAATGGATTTGAAAATAAAATGTTTGAGGTATGAAAGAGGTGGTGAGTTCACCTCCAATGATTTTAATAGTTTTTGTGAAGATCGTGGGATAAAGAGACATTTATTAGCTCCTAGGACTCATCAGCAAAATGGAGTTATGGAAAGAAAGAACAAGACAGTTCAAGAAGTAGCAAGAACCATGATGAAGGAATCAAATCTACCAGAAGTCTATTGGAAATAATTTATTCATATTGTAGTGTGCATTCTTAAAAGAGGAGAAGCAAGAGTGAATAGTTCAAAGAATCCCTATGAACTATGGTATGGAAAACCTCCTACTGTGAAATATTTTACAGTGTTTGGAAAAAATATTACATTAGGAGAGATGAAGAAAACTTGGGAAAGTTTGATACAAGATCAGATGAAGGAATATTCCTTGGATATTCTACAAAGAGCAAGGCATATCCATGCTATAAAAAAAGGATAAAGAAGATTGTTGAAAGTGTAAGTGTCAAAGTGGATGAAGAATCACATCAGATCTCAATGTTGGTAGAAGGATATGAATTTGATGAACCCCTTTGCAAAGAAGAAGAAGAAGCAGAAGAAGAAGAGAAAGAAAGAGATAATAGTGAAAGAGGAAGAAGCTCTGAAAAGGAATCCTAAGACTCCTAATTATGTACAAAAGAATCATTCTAAAGATCAAACCATTGGATATAAGAGCAAAGGTGTGCTAACAAGAAAAAGAGCTACAATGATATAGGAGTAGGTAAAATTGTGCTTACTCTCTAAGATACAACCTAAAACAGTAACTGAAGCATGCAAGGATGAGAGTTGGATCAAAGCTATGGAAGAAGAGTTGAGGCAGATTGAGAAGAATCAAACATGGGAACTGGTCCCAAGACCAGCAAACAAGAATGTGATAGGAACTAAATGGGTTTTCAAGAACAATTTGAATGAGAACATTTGGAGAAGTTATTATAAATAAGGCTAGACTTGTGTGTAAGGGCTACTCACAAGTGGAAAGAATAGATTTTGAAGATAATTTTGTTTTGGTGGAAAGAATGGAAGAAAATAGGATTTTCTTAGCTTTTGCAACACATAAAAACTTCAAGGTGTATTAGATGGATGTCAAGTTTGCATTCTTGAATGATGAGTTAGAAGAAGAAGTGTACATTGAACAACTAGAAGGTTTCTTGTTATCAAAATATTTTGATATGGTCTCTGGATTGAAGAAATCTTGGTATGCAAGATTGGATAAGTACTTATTGCAGAAGGGATTCAAAAAGTGTATTGTAGATAGTAATCTTTACTTCAAAGTTGATAAAGATCAAATCCTAATTGTGCTTGTGTATGTTGATGACATGATATTTGGAGAAAATGAGGAAATGTGTAAGAAGTCTGCAAAATAAATAAAAAATGAGTTTGAAATGTCAATGTTTGGGGAGATGAATTTCTTCCTTGGGCTACAAATCAGTCAATCTAATAAAGATATTTTTAGCTCATAATCAAAGTATGTCAAGGAAAAACCAGTATGCACTCCCATGGTTACTATTTGTAAGTTTAGCAAAAATGATGAATCTCCTAAGACAAACCAGACCAAGTATAGATCAATGATTGGTGGATTACTATATCTAAAAGATACTAGATTGGATATCATGCATGCAATATGTCTTGTGGCAAGATTTCAAGAAGATCCTAGAGAATCACATGTGGCAATAGTAAAAAGGATATTCAAATGCTTGAAAGGCACCTCTAGACTTTGTTCTATGGTATCCTACACATATTGATTTCTCTTTGAGTGCTTATATAGATGTGGATTGGGAAAGTTGTAAGATGAAAAAAGAAGTACAAGTAGAGGTTCTTTCTTTCTTAGAAGAAGATTGGTTTCTTGGTTGAGTAAAAAGCAAGATTTACAAAGGAAAAATATATTGCAACAGAATATTGTTGCACACAGGTGTTGTGGATGAAACAAAAATTGAAGGATGTTAGAGTATCATATGATGAACCTATTTCTATCTTGTGTAATAATACAAGTGTTATCAATATTTCAAAAAATCCAGTAAGAGAGAAAGTTGCAAAGAATGAAGTAAAGTTAGAGTATGTGTCTACAAAAGATCAAATAGCAAATATTTTCACAAAGGCTCTTCCAAAAGATACATTTGAGTATCTCTAGAATAAAATAGGGGTTATTTCTCCTCCTTTCAACTAGATGCATAAGTTGGTGCATCTGTCCAATTGAGCTATTCAATATACATTCTTAGTCCTGGACTGATGGAGGATACCTCTCAAGGGGAGTAGGTAGTGGTGTCCTTAGTTGGTGCAATCAAGGGGAGCATGTCTTATGACCCTAAGGGGGAGAGTGTAGTAAGAGAGAGCAGTGGAGAGAAAGTAAATAGGAGAGAAAGTAGTTTTCAAGTGTTGCATGAAGTGAAGTGTGTAGGTTTTTCCCTTTGCCATTGAAGTCAAAGGGGAGAGAAGTTTGAGAAATAGGGGGAGTGAAGTTTGAGGAAATAATTGATATCAAAAGGGGAGAGAAGACTAAATTCTAAAATGTAAGAAGTGTTCTAGTAAGGGGGGGTGTTGCTTGAGTACTACTTGATGCAGGGTTGCTTTTGTGAGTTGGTTTTTCCATTGCAGCATGTTGCTTTTGTTGTTGATGGTTTTTCAAAGCTAGTGTTTCCATCAATAACAAAGGGGGATTTTTTTGGAGATTTTTGTTGCCATTAATGTCAATAGGGAGATTGTTGCACTATGTTTTCTTTAGTGTTGTCATTGATGTCAACCTATATCAACCTCTAGTATGGTGTTGAGCAAGTGTTGTAGATGAGGAGATTGTTGGTATTGTATATGGGGATATTGTTGCAATCTATACTGTGGTATTGATGAGAAGGTGTTTTGTGGTGTTGAGTAGGTGTTGTTGATGTAGCTAGTTCACTTGGTTTCCAAGTGCTTTTGATAAAATTAATATAGAGAGTGTACAAGGTGAAAATTTTGTATTTTGCATTGTGCTTCACATTTCTTCATGGTTTAAGATGCACTTCTGTGGTTTGGATGAGATGATCATAGGTTTTCAGAGGTGTTATATCTAGAGTTTCAAGTTCTAGATCGTGTGAAAGTGGAAGTTGTGTTTGACAGTATGTTTACTTTTGAAGAAGGTTGTCTAGGAGAAATGTAATTGCTTCTCATTTCTCCATGTTGAGGTTTCTTGTCTTGAGGATTTTGGAACATGCTAATATTCTTTGTATCTACCTTCCCTTGGAGTTTTGTGTTTTTAGGTGTTCCACAAGGTTGGTTAGTGAGTTGGATACCTATGGTGGTGTGGCTAGTTGCACAAGATGTTAAGTGTTAAGTGGTTGTGGTAGTATTAATGAATATTCTGATGGTGTTGGAATATTTTGAGATGTTGTGTGTTGTTGCATCATGGTTTGCAGGTTTTTTTTAGACCTGGTGAAGAGTGAATGGATTGTTTGGTAGTGTTCATACAGGTTTGGTTGGTCGGGCGTTTTAGCATTACTTGTAGATGTGCTTCATGGTTTGTGGAAGTGTGGTGAAGCATGTCGGTGTGGGTTTGGGTCCTAGTTAACCCTTAGTGTGTTCTACATTCACTTATTTCCACTACAAAAGTGTTTGGTGTTGACTTATTTGTTGGTTGCACATTTGAGGTGCATACGTTTCATTAAGGTTGACCTAAACAAGGTTGTTTGAGGTTGTGGAGGACATTTAAGCAAGTTAAATTGTTGGAGATGTTGTAGATGTGAATTAAGATGTCAATTTGATCGAGTGTGGTGATCTAAGTGCGAGCTTAAACACCTAAGGCTTCCAGATGTAGTGATCAGAAGGTGTCTACGTTTTTAGTGAGCCTGAAGTTGTTGGAGGCAGTGAGCCAAAGGTTGTGGATGGTGTGGATTTTTTGTGGTGGATCTTCCTATTTCTCTGAGGTAGTGAACCTCCTTGTAATAGTCTTCTTCTATTCTCTTCCATTTCAGACAATGAGTCCTTTAGGTAGTGAGCCCTTGGCAATGAGCCATTCTTTTCTTCTGGGTAGTGAGCCCTTCCAACAATGAGCCTATTATATACAGTGTTGTTATTAATATATATGTGAGTTAATCCTCACTGTGGTTTTCCATAATTAGGGTTTTCCAAATAAATTTGGTGCTCTATTGTGTATTCTTATTGATGTGTTGATGTGATGATGTTTCACTTGTTTATAGTCATATTGATGCATAATAAGGGTTTGAAGCTTAATGAGAGTTTGAATGTTTTAATGTACAACTAATTCACCTCCTCCCCTCTCAATTGTCATGTGTGTCTAACATAAAAAGTACCATCCATAATCCAAAGGTCTGGTACAACATAATATTTATATTTATATTTCTTAGTTCATTCCTTTAGTAACAAACACCATGCTCATAAAGCCATCGATCCAAACATTCAAAATACATGGAATATATTTCATAATGCACATTCTCAAAAATACACATATGCCAAATAATTGTTCCAAGATAACCAATATTCATAATAAATCCTTTTCAACATCTAATGCATATTAATGCAAGGACATGAATAATTCAAAATATGACCCTTAATAAAAACTAGAATTCCTTTCAACCATATAAGGTTTGACTTAGTAACACATCCAAAACCATTTAAAACATCTAAATGATTTACTACTTGCGTACCATACTATAAAATATTTATCCATGTGATGTTATATTCCATCTTTATAATAATACATGCTCAAGGTAGAATTACATGTATCTCATACTGCATGCATCCTAGCCTTTGCATAATGCAAGTAACCAAACATACCAATATTAAAAATTCAAGTATGCAAACACACACAAAATAAGGTACACATAAAGTGAGCACACAGAGATAAAATACACATAAATAAAGTTCATAGAAAAAACATAGAATACAAGCATATCCATATTACATCGAATCCACTAACATGACAAACACACTTTGGTCCCTAAAACCCATCTAGAGCACCTCCCAATTGTACAATATACCGAAGCATGAAAATAGGATTTTAATCATCCTAATCCATAGGATAAAATTATATTCCTTTCTTTCAAAATAAAATCCATTAGATAAGCCTCTCATAAAAATCACATTTCATCCTTTCAAATGGAATCTATTGATAAACCTCTCATAAAAATCACATTCTATTCTTTCAAATGGAATCTACAAAACAAAATTCTTAGACACTCTTATTGAACATATGGTCTCATTGATGTCAAAGGATTTATATCAAGATGTATTGTCCTTGAGGTCAAAAGGTGTCACTGATGACAAAGAAGTAATGCTAGCTGAATACTGAGAATTAAATGTAATCATACTTGAATATCATAGAATTTTATGAACAAGAAAGAAGAATGTGTGTATTATGCTTGCAATATCATGCTTGTATCTATTCATGGTGATAGAAAGAATCTAGAATTCTAATTTGGAATGTCTAAGGTTAGTTACCCAGGCAAAGATATTTTTCTGGCAACATGCTCATGATCTATATTTCCTCCTAGATGTGATTTTTGGTCTGTATTTTTAAAGGATATTATGTCTACACTTGTTCTATCTTATTCCATAGTTTCCAAAATTTATGTGAACAGTAGCCAAAAAGATTGAAGTGACTGAAGGGTCATTGTGCTAGTTAGTTTACCAGTTGATGTTCTGAAACTATGTGGAAGCAACTTGTAGTGTGTGACCTCTGGAGGTAGCGTGGGATAGTGATATAGGTCCCAGTTAAGGTTCCTAAAGGAAGTGCACGAAATCATGTTCTTTTGGCAGCAAGAAATTTTATTTAGGACCTACCCGCTACATGTTTCATGTAAATTTGAATTTAGTTCCACCTTTTCCGACTTGGCTATTTTTTGATGGTGTTAAGGGACTCTTGGCCGACATGAAATAATATTAATGTTATGAGATGTATATAATGATCATATTTTTAGATCTCACTCGATATGATAAATGTGAGTGTGTGAGTGTATCGTACGAGTAAGAGTAATTCAATGGGAGTTGCATCTTAATCATTGTGCACCATCATCAGAAGATCATAGGGTGTGTGGGAGAGTGTCTTAAGGAAGGTTAGATCTTGTGTGAGTTGTGTAATCAGCATTGAATCTCTGCAAGCTTTATCTTTGTAATCTGGTAGGACTGGTGTCTTACTTGTTGAGTTGGTGCTCAAATCTTTATATTGGGGATTGGTGTCTCTAGTAGGTTAGTGCCTAGAAGTATATAGCAGGGGAATGGTGTCTCTGATAGCTTGGTGCCTACTTCATGATTGTAACTTATTAATTATTTATATGAATTTGGATTTGAATAGTAGCTCCAAGCAGCTTTTCTCAACATGGTTTTTCCATTCTGGGTTTCCACGTATATCTAGTCTTCATTGTGTGAATGTTTGCATCTATGTTGCTTGATTGAAAATAGTTGGTTTGATTCATGTTTGATGATTCATGCTTGAGGATACATATTGAATTAAAGAGTTTTAAATAGATTTGATATACTGATTCACCCCCCCTCTCAGTATATTGTGTGCCCTTTAACTATATCCTTTCAGACAGCACCCTACTCTCACAAGTAATACCGTGACAAAAATTAAGTCATATAAATATAAACAACCATGACATAATAGATGTCACCCATAAACCATGACATAAAAGATGCCACAAATCAACCATGACACAAAATATGTCACGCCAACATAAATCAAACATGAAAAAATGTCACAAAACAATAGATTTAATTTCTCCAAAGAATAAAATAACACCAAGCTAAGTTGGATTTACATGAACATAAAATTCTAAGAAACATTATACATAATATTTATTTGACCCAAGACCATTCATATAGTCAAAATAGCCATACAAGCACCTAGATGTTGTATGTAGTTCTAGAAACTTCTATAAAGTAAGATAATAGTTCACATCAAGATACCAACATGTCACACTAATATTCATAAGATTATAAATATAGTCAATCATGATACCAAAGATATCATATGAATAACTGATAATACTTAATTATGGAATTATGAATACATATAGATTATCATTAAATAATCAATATCTCATTATGTACAAATTGGGTACAACTAATTTTTGAATAAAATTTAAAAAATATATTTATACACAGTTTCCCAAATTTATCAAAAAATTCAATTCATATAATTAAAGTTATAATCATTTTTTCTCATGTCAATTAACCCAACTTTATAAAAAACATGTGACTTGTTTAATATTTAATAAAAGATAAAATATGACACATTAAAGTGTAAATCTTGATGAAACTATTTATTGGATAGTTTTGAATCACATACATCAAAATGAGAAATACTCATATCACCATTTAATAATTTCATAATTCTCTTCCTACACAAGAAATCAATTAACACCTCTTTACAAACATGTTATGTTCATTATTAATCCAATACAAATATAAAAATAAAAATAAATAAAAAATTAAGTAATTTCATGAAAAGAATCTCACTTGTAGAAATTTAGAAATAAAATAAAGAATATAAATAATCTAGTAGAAACAAAAACCTCTCACTTCATCCATAAAAAGCACTTTCAAATTCTTGAACTTCAAACTTATTTTGTTTCATTCTTTATTTCAGAATGAGAAATTGATCAAAGAAAAAACAAAATAAAACTAATTAATCTTCTCTTTCCTTCTCAAAACTTCAAAATAAAGATAGAATATCTTAATAAAAGAAGATAATAATAAAATATATTATTTTCCTTTTTTTGCATATTTTTATAAATTAATAATATTAAAATATTATCTTCTTTTTCAATTCTTTATCATACAAGAATATTTTTAAAATAATATTAGGCAATCATTTTTTAATTCATCAATAAAATAAACAATGCGTGAATTAAATAATTATATCTTTTTTTTTTCTAAATTAAATTATTTATCACAATAAATAAATAATGTAATATAATGCATTGCACTAATTATTTATTTATAATTTAAATTAATTATTCTTATATTAATTGATTAACATTTTCTCACACTTGGATTATTTTAGGATACTTCAACGCCTGGACCTCGTTCTTCTTCCCTCATTCTTATTCTTGATGCACACCAAAATCTTCCATGCATACCTTAGTAGCATTGTTAGGAAAATCTAATTATATAATCACATTTAATCATTTTGATAGTATAATCTCACATTACATACAAATACATTAAAATGACACTTTGCATCTAACATAAGTTAATAGAGCACTTCCAATTTTATCACAAAACTATATCATATAATCATAAATGGATTGGGAATGAGGGATGTTACAAGTAGAGCGTTCACTTATGGCACTCTAAAGCTAATGTCAACTCTTAATCACTTGCTTGGAAACTATTACATTTCAAACTCCTGATAGTGCTTTGCTTTAGTTTATGTAATTGCAGTCACTCTTATTTCTATTATGTTCTCATCCAAAGCATGTTAAACATATCTTCTAGGAATTTCACTTTTCCTTAGATCATTAGCAAGCCACCTACAAGATCTTGTCATTTTTTGCCATAACTTATTTGGAAAACTACTATGTTGTGATTTATTGTGAATATTATAAATCTATTAAACAAGTTGTTATCCGCCATTCATGGAAGGAACATTGTATTGCAATCTTTAATCACGCATATTTTATGTTAGAATTTACAATCCAAAAGCTTTAATCTAACAATATTCTCCAAATTGCAATTATATCTAGTATTTTACAAGATATCCTCAAGACCAATTAATAGCTTTCCCAAATAATACATCAAGTGCAACAATAATTGTCCAAGCTAGAAACTTTTCAAGGAGGACTTGCCAAACATATTGATGCAATTATTGTGAGAACCTCTTCTGCGTCCATCGTGAGTATAACTCTTCATGATCAAAGGAAAATTAGTCATAATACTTTGCATTGCATCCAAAATTTACATTAGACAACGTAGAATATAACCTTTAAATTTGGAGATAATACCCTATTCCAATCATTTTAAAATAAAATTATATATTATAATAATTTATAATTTATATCTTTAAACTGAATTATATTTTAGAATATTTGGTAACCCAATTGTAATTATGTATATCACTTTTGTACACACAATTTCTCTTCCATGGAATGTCTAAGAAACTCCTAACAAACCCATGATATTGTAACGAACACACTTGTACGATAAATTTAAAACTTTAAAATTCAGTCACAAAAGTAAGAACAATACCATAATGATAAAAAAATTCCTTTCAAAAACATAAACAAGATACATCTTTTGCAACTTTTAACTATTTCATTCCAAATGAACTTTCAAAGTAAGAAGAGAAATATACATACATAGCCCGAAGGCTTTTGGAACCAATAGAAGTAAGAAGGTCTGGGAGTTCGTCCTGTCAAGTCTTGGATCATCAGTTGGGTGTTGAGGAGGAGAAACATCACTCGGGCGCTTTTTCGCCAACCACGGACTTATAATGCAGTCCCCCACACGATCATTTTGCAATGAACGGCCCTCCCTTCGAAGAAGAGATTGGTTGGGTAACCTTTAATGACTACCAACTGGACATAGTGTTGTGATCCTACAAAGCTAGCTTTCGTGCAACCGGCAATTCTCAAACTAGGATGTATTTCGGGATCACGGTGAACTGACAGTGTAGTACTACAACTAAATGGTTCCTTACACTACTTTGGCCAAAGTGTTTTACGTTCAATGAAGAACATAGGTCATATGTCACATTCACTAGCCAGGTTCAACTTGACTTGAGGCTATCTTATTCTACGCGTAGGTTGGTCTATCGAGGTAATTTGTACCCTAGACTTCCTACAACATTCTAACTATTGGAATGGTGAACATTGTAATTAGTTTCTACAATCAACACCCTTATTCGGGATATTCTCATCCTACGGGTACAATAACTTGACTAAGTTATTTAGTAACTAATTATAACTTGTAACTCATTAAATGCTCACGAACATTCCTAATATTTAGTAACTAATTACAAGCATATACTTCGTATATGGAGTCAATACAACTTATGCAGTTTCCTATTCCTTGCCAAGTGTAAACTGCACACTAATAAAGCAAAACTAACATAAAATATTATGCAAAAACTTTCTTATGAATTATCTTTCTGCTAATAAACATTTATCCTTTTCACATCCATTTCTACGTAAAACAACCTACAGCTTTAATTCTTTTCAGTCAAGAATATAATTCAGAATTACTACCAAATACTAGAATAACAGAAAGCATGTAAGAGCAAGAGTTAACATGTCTGGAAAAGCTTCCCAAATGTTTTGAAAAATGAGAGCCCTTCTTCTCAACTAACTGTCCAAGGACTATCTCTAGAAATTTGAAGAAAAAGTAACTTCTTCCCTTGCCTTCCAGTGAATGACTTTCAACCAACTCTGGAATAAGTTCTCAACTCAACAAATTAGCAATTCCAAACTGCTGTTCTCAACTCTGAGATTGCTTCTCTCAATAAAATTTAATTGCTTTCTTAACAGGAAAAGACTAATAGCAATTTCCCTCACAAACGAAAAATACTCTACTCTCTTGAATGAATAACATGAATTTCTTGACTGTAAACTTGCAGTATGAGTTCATGTGAATTTGTGTAAAAATTCGTATGTTAAGAATGAACCATTCGTAGGTTTATATAAGGTTGTCATTTTAACTGTTTCCTCTTTCTATGGCGCCAGTACTGCCAACAAAGCTTGGAATGTTTCAAAGTAAAAACATGTTGCTTAATGGCAAGGGTTTCATTCTGCTTTATCTGACAGCAATGACGTTTAATCCAATTCGCATTTGCTTAGTTCATAAAAACGTGACACTTCCTGGTTCTGGCGCGATTCAGCAGCTAGGTTAAGTGACAAGTTTAAACTAAGACTTTTTCCTAGTTCCTTTGAAGTCCACATTTCCATTTCATTTGCCAAGCACGAATTCAGTCGGCCATTTTCAGACGTCTGGCCTAAATCACGCGATTTTCCTACGCGTTTTTTTTTTTCTTCCGCCATTTTCACGGCTCAGCTTTTATTTCGAATTTTACTTCATTAATATTTTAATAAAGTTCAATATAATACTATGACGCATTTGGCAATGGTTTAAAATTGAAGCCCAATAATTCGATTCAATGAAGTATTCCTCATTAGAGAAAATCGTTATTTTTAGACTAACGTTTTTATTCTCTTTTTTTTATTTTGTCTCATTTCTCTTATGGAATATTTAATAAAATGTTAATTTACATTTCATTTTGATTTTCAAATCTATTATTTTAATACATTTATATATATTTTATTTCATTAAAATATTTATATAATATAGTTTTTAATTTATGTTATGTATAATTATTTAAATTAACAATTTAAATAATATCGTATACATATCTATATTTGTAAAAACTATATTATATTTATATTTTAATATAATATTAAATATATAAATATATTTATCTTTATACCTATACATGTATAAACATCTACATTATACGTACGTATACTGTGAACCAGTCAATACTATACGTACTCATGTATATGTCTATATATGTGTATGTATAAATTCTGAGGCAATATACCGTCATCATATATATATTCATTCATCACGTTAGTTGCGGGTACGTATACTTGTATATATATTTATATATCTACTTTACGTATAAGTATTCATAAATACACTTATATCGACGCACACGTATGGCATATCCATCTGCTCAATACGTTGTATCGACATGAATGTACTTATGGGTACTTGTACATATCGTATTCATATGTATATATACAAATACACATATCCACCTCTAACAAGAAATATTACTCATAAGATTATACTGGCAAGCATCACTTATTTACACATTCAGAAGAAGACACGACTCCCAATGATACTAGACAAGCCTACGGATGACTTACCTTTAACCAGAACAATGACTTAGCTTACTCAGTTCTATGGTTTGTGTGTGTATGTCCAATTGGTATTCATTACTGTTTACCCGACCAAGTTCCTCCCCGAGTGATATCTCTCCTCTGCCTGGAGGTACGAACCTGTTTCCTGCACATCATGACATGACAACGGAAGTCATTTGCTCAAAACCAAGGCAATATACATAAAGCATCGTAGAAAGTTAAAACAACATTATTCTATAACTTAATATGCTACTTTCATTCAAGATTTACATCAATAGGAGTATCAGATAATGAGACAATCATTAGGACACATTCAATTGATCACAAGAACAATTTATTTTATTCAACAGAAAGATTCAAACATTTACAATGTACTTCCTATGCAGTAGTAGCTATACAATTCGGGGTGTAACATACTCCCCCCCTTATGATTCATCGTCCCCGATGAACAAGGTATTATTTAAAGCATACAAACATATCACTAATTTATTAATCATTCTTGAATGCTTCAAGAATGTCAGGAAATTTCCTCCGGATTTCCTCATAATCTTCCCAGGTAGCTGAGTCCTCAGTATATTGATCCCACTGGACTTTACATTGAGAGACTTCTCTGTTCCGTAAGCGTAGCTTGCGGACTTCAAGCACTTTAATGGGCTCGAGCATTACTACCCCGGGATCCTTTACCTGTAAAGCAGTCCAATCAATAACATGGTTATCACCTGGTATATACTTCTTAAGGTAGGACACATGGAAGACATTATGCATTCAGGCAAGAGCAGGTGGTAATGCAATTCGATAGGCTACTGGGTTTACTTCTTCTAAAACCTCAAAAGGTCCAACATATCGTGGAGCTAATTTGGATGACTTTCCAAATTTGATGGAGCTTTTATGAGGTTTGACTCTCAACAAAACTTTATCACCTATGGCAAAATTTTGAGGTACTCTCTTTGCATCAGCATAACTCTTTTGTCGGTTGTTAGCTTCGACTAACCTTTGCTTTATAATATTTACTTGTTCTTCCATTTCTGCTAACATTACAGGTCCAAGACTTACTCGATCCTCAAGTTTATCCCAACTTATCGGAGTTCAACACTTTCGACCATATAAGGCTTCAAACCGAGCCATTTTGATTGCAGAATGGTATGAATTATTATAGGCAAATTCGACTAAAGGTAAATAGTCTTCCCACTTATATTGCTGATCCATGCAATATACTCGAAGTAGGTCTTCTAAAACTTGATTTACTCTTTCAATTTTCCCATCCATTTCCGGATGATATACTGAGCTGATATTCAGCTGAGTTCCGAGTGCAGAAAATAAGGTTTGCCAAAACCTTGAAGTGATTCTTGCATCTCTATCAGAAATGATCTTTTCGGGTATTCCATGCAATCTGAATACTTCTTGCACAAATTTCCTTGCAATAATTGGTGCTCCATCAGTTAGATTTCCAAGTATAAAGTGAGCTACTTTAGTCAGTCTATCAACTACTACTAGTATGGTATTGTGCTTATTTCTTGACATAGGTAATCCTTGCACAAAATCCATACTTATCACTTGCCATTTCCACTCTGGAATATCATGTGGGTATAGCAAGCTGGCTGGGTGATGATGCTCAGCTTTTACTCTTTGACATTCTAGGCATTTTGCAACATAATTAGCAGCATCTCCCTTCATTCCTTTCCAGAAATATAATGGCTTTACATCGGCCATCATTTTTGTTACTCCTGGATGACCAGAATATGGAGCCTCATGCACTTCTTTCCACACCAAGTTTCTTAAGTTGCTTATGTTAGGTATATACATCCTTCCTTTGTACCTAAGCATTCCACTTGGTTCAAATTTGAAACCATCATACCTTGAATCTTCAGGGTTTTCCTTAAGTGCTTGTTTAACTTGCATATAATAATCATCCTCTGCACATTTCTGGAGCACTTGATCTTTAAAATCAGTATGAATTGCAACAATAGAAGCTATATGGTGTCTTCGACTTAATGCATCAGCAACCCGGTTTTCTTTTCCCTTGATGTAGCTGATATTGAAGTCATAATCAGCGATCAACTCCAACCATCTTCTTTGTCTGGCATTTAGATTTGGTTGAGTAAAAAGGTATTTTAAACCATTATGATCAGTTTTCAACTCAAAGGGTTTTCCAAGCAAATAGTGTCTCCACATTCGCAATGCATGAACGACAGCTGCCAACTCTAAATCATGCGAAGCATAATTCATCTCATATGGTTTCAGCTTCCTTGACTCGTATGCAATCACTTGATTATCTTGCATAAGTACTCCACCAAGTCCTTCTCCGCAGGCATCAGTGACAACTGTGAAACTCCTTTCAGGATCTGGCACTTTCAGGATTGGTGCGGTAGTTAATTTCTCTTTGAGTAGGTCAAATGCCTTTTGACACTTCTCATTCCAGTCAAATCTTTTCCCCTTTTTCTGTAAAGAAGTTATAGGAAAAGCAATTTTGGAAAAGTTCTCAACAAACTTCCTATAATAACCTGCCAATCCCATAAAACTTCTTACTTCAGATACATTCTTAGGTATAAGCCATTGAGTTATTGCTGCGATCTTAGCTGGATCAACTTCAATTCCTTCGGCTGAAATTACATGTCCCAAGTAATGCACTTTACGTTGGAAGAAGGTACACTTGGATAGCTTTCGTACAACTTATGCTCACGCAAACGTTGTAGAACCATTCCTAAGTGCCTATTGTGTTCTTCTTCGTTTCTAGAATAGATTAAAATGTCATCTAGAAACACCAACACAAACTTGTCTAGGTAATCTCTGAATACACTATTCATAAGATTCATAAATGCAGCGGGTGCATTTGTCAAACCAAATGGCAATACTGTGAATTCATAGTGTCCATACCGAGTTCTAAAGGCGGTTTTATAGATATCCTCATCCTTAACTCTAAGCTGGTGATATCCGGACCTTAGATCAATCTTAGAAAATACGGCTGCTCCTCTAACTTGATCAAACAAATCATCAATTCGAGGTAGTGGATACTTGTTCTTTATCGTAGCTTTGTTAAGCATGCGATAGTCAATACAAAGCCGCATTGTTCCATCCTTCTTCTTGACGAAGATTACAGGTGCTCCCCATGGTGATACACTTGGTCTTACCAGTCCTTTAGTCAGCAACTCATCTAACTGTGCCTTGAGTTCTGCTAATTCTGTAGTAGTCATTCTATATGGTACCTTGGATACAGGTTCAGATCCAGGAATTATGTCGATAGAAAAATCAAAGACTCTTTTTGGGGGTAGACCTGGTAATTCCTCCGGAAATACATCAGCATATTCCCTTAAAACTGGGTATTTCTCCATATCTGAGATTCCTGATTCATCAATTTCTCCATCTTCTATCTCCTGCGTACTTTCATTATCAGGATCACCTAACTCTTCAATCTTTACTGCAAAAAGTTTGCATCCTTTCTTCTTGGCTCTTAGCAATTGCATTGCTGAGATTTGTCTAATTTTAACCTCTTTAGGTATTCCTTGAAGATTTACTTGATTTCCATAGTCATCTAAACATTTAATTGTTTTAGACTCACAGTCAACTATGGCCCTATGTCTCCACAACCAATTCATTCCTAAGATGACGTCATAGGATCCTAATGGTGTGACATAAAGATTGACTTCAGTGGTGAAACTAGGCAATTCTAAGTTGGCCTCAAAAAGACATTGATCCACCTTTGCTCTTCTACTATTAGCATACTCTACATTCCAAGATGTAGCCATGTGCCCAGCCTTTCTAGACAATTTATTTGCTATACTAGGAGAAACAAAACTTTCAGTTGCACCAGTATCAATAAGAATTGAGATAGGTAATCCAAATAATTTACCTGCAGTTTCGATGGGCGTTATTTGATAGTCAGCTTGCCTATCATCAACTGCTGCATGGATCCTTTGTTGGAACATAGCCTTTTGTGAACGCAAAGAATTCCCAGAAGTTTTGTTTGGACAATCCCTAGCATAATGATCACCTTTGCATATGAAACATCCTGTAGGTGGTCCTTTTCTTCCGGATGTCTCTCCTGGTTTATTGTTTCCTTCATTGGATTTGTTAGTGTTTCCACTATTGAAGTTGTTTCTCTTCTGATCTTTCCAGAAATATTTTCCGCCAAAGCAAGATCTCTTTCCTTTTGACCTAGCAGCATCACGAACAGGTTCATCCTTCTTTGGAGTTGGTTTAGAAATAGCCTCGTTGTCCTTCTTTTGCTCCTTTTTCTCTTGGCAATGAGAATCAGCTTTGAGTTCTGCTCCTGCTTTATAGCTTTTTCATAGACTAAGTCCATGGTAGTTGGACCATGCATGTCCACTTCACCACCAATTTTTCCATTCAGTCCAAGTATGAACTTCCTGATACGGAATCGTTCATCCTTATGGTAAATCGGAACATACCGAAGGATTCTAGTGAACTTTTCCCAATATTCATGGATTGACATAATTCCTTGTTTTAATTCTTGAAAATCAGAAAGTTTCTGATCATAGAATAATTGTGGCAACCACCGCTTACGGAATATTTCCACAAATTCTCCCCATGTCAATTTCCAAGAACTTATATCCAGTTCCAATTTCTTGTTCATCCACCAATTTGAGGCTTCTCCTGGTAATTGGTAGGCTCCCCAAGCTGCTTTTGTTACTTCATCATAATTTCTTATTTCAAAGTATTTTTCCATTTGGACAAGCCAAATTTCTACTTCATCACCTCCCGCACTACCGTCAAATTTAGGTGGTATTATCTTTTTCATGTCCCGTGACAGCTCAGTAGAAATTATCTTTCTATTTCTCTCGGCAGAGTTGGTTGGTGATTTCTCCCTTCCATGATTGTTATCTTCATTATGTCCATGAGAAGAACTTACAGCTTCTATGTTGTCTATATTTAATTATTTTTCCAGCTTATCCCTTTCTCTTTCATTTTCAATGTTAGACAACCTTGCTAGAATTAAATCTAAGGTTGCTTGAACTCCAGTGTCTCTTTGTTCATCATCCTTGCTTGTACCAGGTTTGTTACACATCCGATCGCAAGTTTTCACCATGATTATGATTGAATTATACCTGGTATCTTATCTAAGTTAGATTCTTTAACCTTATGATAAAATGGAAAACATAAAAGCTTTCAAGATATAAACACAAAATTCGCCAAGCAAGTTTATGAAGTATACACAAATTTTTTTTAATAAACGCAGAATTTTATTTATTCAAAAGGATTTCAACATTCATCGGTTACATAGAATGACTATTAAGATAGTCAAGAGGTGAATATCCTTCAGATTCACTCTCAGAAGCATAACTAAGAGGAGTATATCTTACAGATTGAGAGTATTGCTGAAACCTATCTTTTTCTTCATCTCTCATCTGCTCTTCTCTATCCCAAAAAGGATGATACCCTTCGGATTTATCTTCGGATACATAGTTAAGAGTATTGTTGATATGGTGCTCATCAACAATAGGGTCCATCATTTGATGTTGAGGACCATACACAACTGGTGGAGTCCTTGGTGTGTATCCCACTAACTCATCACTGGAAGAAATGGTTATGACCTCAGCCAACGGAAGAACTCTAGGATCCCAGAAAATGAATGCTGGATTTGTGCTTTCCTCGGAAGGCATGTCCTTGGACAGTGGTAAGGAATCAAATTTTCCCGGAGAAGTGTTGGGTAAGAGGCTGAAAGCAGCTTCCATTTTCAATCTACCCTTTACCTCATTAATACGGGAGAGAGCATGACTGACAGTTTCTATGTCACTTAACCAAATTGCATTTTCATGATTGGTTCCCTGGATGGTTCTAGTGATGGCCTCACTTTCCTTCTTGGCTTTCAGGTATCGTTCGTTACTGATTACAGTCTTCCTGGTTGTTAATCGTACGTGTACCATCCTGTCACAAGAATTTCACAACATTAGATAATGTTGGACTTTAAGGAAAATTGGCGGACTCATAGGTTCCTAGTGTTTAAACCTAGGCTCTGATACCACATGTAATGAACACACTTGTACGATAAATTTAAAACTTTAAAATTCAGTCACAAAAGTAAGAACAATACCATAATGATAAAAAATTTCCTTTCAAAAACATAAACAAGATACATCTTTTGCAACTTTTAACTATTTCATTCCAAATGAACTTTCAAAGTAAGAAGAGAAATATACATACATAGCCCGAAGGCTTTTGGCACCAATAGAAGTAAGAAGGTCCGGGAGTTCGTCCTGTCAAGTCTTGGATCATCAGTTGGGTGTTGAGGAGGAGAAACATCACTCGGGCGCTTTTCCGCCAACCACGGACTTATAATGCGGTCCCCCGCACGATCATTTTGCAATGAAAGGCCCTCCCTTCGAAGAAGAGATTGGTTGGGTAACCTTTAATGACTACCAACTGGACATAGTGTTGTGATCCTACAAAGCTAGCTTTCGTGCAACCGGCAATTCTCAAACTAGGGTGTATTTCGGGATCACGGTGAACTGACAGTGTAGTACTACAACTAAATGGTTCCTTACACTACTTTGGCCAAAGTGTTTTACGTTCAATGAAGAACATAGGTCATATGTCACATTCACTAGCCAGGTTCAACTTGACTTGAGGCTATCTTATTCTACGCGTAGGTTGGTCTATCGGGGTAATTCGTACCCTAGACTTCCTACAACATTCTAACTATTGGAATGGCGAACATTTTAATTAGTTTCTACAATCAACACCCTTATTCGGGATATTCTCATCCTACGGGTACAATAACTTGACTAAGTTATTTAGTAACTAATTATAACTTGTAACTCATTAAATGCTCACGAACAGTCCTAATATTTAGTAACTAATTACAAGCATATACTTCGTATATGGAGTCAATACAACTTATGCAGTTTCCTATTCCTTGCCAAGTGTAAACCGCACACTAATAAAGCAAAACTAACAGAAAAGATTATGCAAAAACTTTCTTATGAATTATCTTTCTGCTAATAAACATTTATCCTTTTCACATCCATTTCTACGTAAAACAACCTACAGCTTTAATTCTTTTCAGTCAAGAATATAATTCAGAATTACTACCAAATACTAGAATAACAGAAAGCATGTAAGAGCAAGAGTTAACATGTCTGGAAAAGCTTCCCAAATGTTTTGAAAAATGAGAGCCCTTCTTCTCAACTAACTGTCCAAGGACTATCTCTAGAACTTTGAAGAAAAAGTAACTTCTTCCCTTGCCTTCCAGTGAATGACTTTCAACCAACTCTAGAATAAGTTCTCAACTCAACAAATTGGCAATTCCAAACTGCTGTTCTCAACTCTGAGATTGCTTCTCTCAACAAAATTTAATTGCTTTCTTAACAGGAAAAGACTAATAGCAATTTCCCTCACAAACGAAAAATACTCTACTCTCTTGAATGAATAACATGAATTTCTTGACTGTAAACTCGCAGTATGAGTTCGTGTGAATTTGTGTAAAAATTCGTATGTTAAGAATGAACCATTTGTAGGTTTATATAAGGTTGTCATTTTAACTGTTTCCTCTTTCTATGGCGCCAGTACTGCCAACAAAGCTTGGAATGTTTCAAAGTAAAAACATGTTGCTTAATGGCAAGGGTTTCGTTTTGATTTATCTGACAGCAATGACGTTTAATCCAATTCGCATTTGCTTAGTTCATAAAAACGTGACACTTCCTGGTTCTGGTGCGATTCAGCAGCTAGGTTAAGTGACAAGTTTAAACTAAGACTTTTTCCCAGTTCCTTTGAAGTCCACATTTCCATTTCATTTGCCAAGCACGAATTCAGTCGGCCATTTTCAGACGTCTGGCCTTAATCACGCGATTTTCCTGAGCGTTTTTTTTTTTCTTCCGCCATTTTCACGGCTCAGCTTTTATTTCGAATTTTACTTCATTAATATTTTAATAAAGTTCAATATAATACTATGATGCATTTGGCAATGGTTTAAAATTGAAGCCCAATAATTTGATTCAATGAAGTATTCCTCATTAGAGAAAATCGTTATTTTTAGACTAACGTTTTTATTCTCTTTTTTTTATTTTGTCTCATTTCTCTTATGGAATATTTAATAAAATGTTAATTTACATTTCATTTTGATTTTCAAATCTATTATTTTAATACATTTATATATTTTTTATTTTATTAAAATATTTATATAATAAAGTTTTAAATTTATCGTACAAGTGTGTTCGTTACAGATATGATTTGTTGGGAGGGTAAATAAATGTGGTCCGCCATCCATTAATCTTTCAAACTTTTCCACTTTGTTGCGGTGCGTACTATCATCCATTTTTTTTAACTTTCATTATTGCCTTCTTTGTGCCCACCCATCCTAAGCAGGTAGGAATAAACATAGCAATAATAAAAAGGGAAAGGATAGATAAGTAAATGGCACAAGTATAATTGACAAGCTTTGTAAGGCAGTTGGGAAACCAATTGAGCTACCCCATACAAAGACAACACCCATTGAGTGCATCGACATTCTTCCACCTCATTATACCCCACATGGAATTTATTTTACTTTATATCAAGACTAAAGAATTGCTTTTGACTATTTTATTTGGACCAGCACAAAAAAGGAAGGAGATTGGACTAGTTGTTTGCATCAGCTAAAGAGGCATACCTGAGCCACTCCCTCCAAAGAATATTGTGTGACCACCTTTCTTTCACCCCACCTTATCTTTGGTTAGCACTCAGTTCATATTGCAATGTAGAGAAAAATGATATATACATACACACACATATATATGTGTATATATCACACTTGGGATGTGGCATCAGTAATATCTGCAAGTAAAATTGAATTGAACTGAATCAATCAGATTGTGAAGAACAGAAAAAGCTATGAGAAGTGTTACAGATCTTCATCATGAAGTAAGCCCTCCTTCAATATGGCACTCTCCAGTGACATATATGTTTGGAGGAATTGGATCCATGCTTGCACTCATAGTTTTTGCTTTGATAATTCTAGCATGCTCCTACTGGCGCCATCCCAACACTCATTCTGAAGATAATGGGAATAGCAATAGTGATCCAAGTTTTGATGACAAGAATGAGATGATGAAGAATGTGTTATGTTGTTCAGGGGATGACAAGGGTGAGAAAGTAATTGTGATCATGGCTGGTGAAGACATGCCAACTTTCATTGCTAAGCCCACCTCCATATCAGCTGCAGCATAGAAACAAGGTAGAGGAAATATGCAAATGCTCAAGCTTGGCTACTGTTTGAGGAGATCTTGCTATGACTAAAATGATGCATTCTTATTTCTATTGTAATTAGATTGTGTTTGCATTTCAGAGCCGAGCTTTGTGTCTTATTCTCTGTAGTCTTTGATCAAGCATCCAATCTGCTTATGTTGTACTAATTCTTTCATGATATGGGATCTGTATATAAAGCAAAAAGTAGTATACTAAGGTGATAGTAGGTGTAACGCCCCCCAAAAACGAGAAAATGTTTAACTGGGTACTTTGATCAAAGATAGTAAATTTTCACAGTATGTTTATCTGGATTAAACTGTGTCAGTTTTTGTTTGCATCAATGGCATTCCGTGATCCAACATCAAATGAGAGAACTGCATGAGGAATAGCATAATTGGATACTTTGAGTTATCCTTTCGAAAAGCATTGAATATCTCATTGAATAAGATGCAAATTTAAATTAAGTGTAGGGATATACCAATAAATTTCAAAATAGCATGGCACTAACCCAAACAATAATAATAATAAATTTCAAAATAACATGGATTACAGACACCCTCTTGGCTCTGCTGGCACTGCTCTGGCCGCTTGATGGCCATTTTATTTTGTATGTTTGTAATGTTTATGGTTTTCTGGACTAGGCCCAAGTGACTCTGGTTTTTGGTTTTTTCGGCTCTGCCCATGTGACTCTTGGGGTGTGCCTTCTTACAACCCGTCATTTTTTTGTGAATATGTAACTTTATCTTTATTATTAATATAGATAACTGCCTATTCATCAAAAAAAACAATAATAATAATTTTATATCATCTTGATTTTTAAAAAAAAAAATTAAAAGGTGGTTTTTAAAGGTTTGTGAGAATTTTTTTATATTTCTCATTTTATCAAAAATTGTTTTTCATTTATTTTATTTTATTCAATAAGTTATACAATATTTTTTTCTCTCTTTATTTTATGAGGAAATAAATCACTCTACATAAATATTTAACTAAATAAATTAAATATGCATTTCATTTAACAATTTAGTTGAGACATTAGAGTTGAGATAGACACCTATGATTGATAGGGTTTAGAATTTATTAATAAATTAAATATTCATTTCATTTCACAAATCTAGTTTAGATATTAGAGTTGGGATAGACACATATAATTAATAGGATTTAGCATATGAATAAAATATTTACAATAGATGTGTATTTGAATTGGAGATAGATAAGATTGACAAACAACTATTTTATGAAATCTCATTTGGATTTGAGATAAATAAACTATGATGATTGTATCATATGAGTTATGCAATTGTGCCAACCTAGGTCACTTATGCACATCTAGGTGATCTCCACTACAACATATATGATCTCTAACTTCCAGAAAGACCCTTTGATTATTGATTCAACCCTAATGTCTACAAACCTTCAAGACTTGCAAACAATGATTTGCCTTGGATACCTGGGTCAAAAATTTGTTGGTGTTGATGAACACATTTCGGAGCCTACTTTTCAAGGATGTTCTCCTTGGTTAATCCAAAAGATCTATCATAATGTTTTTTGATAAAATGAGAAAAAAAGCAACCGGTACTATACATGGCAATAATGTAGTTGTGGTAATGTGTGAAATTTGATACTTGAATGATGGACGAAAGGTTTATGCAATTACCTAATCTAAGAATTGGGGTTTTGGAATTTCTTGAGAAGGAAATGATATGATCATAATGGTTAGTGTAGAATAGTCTTATGACAAGGTAAGATTGGTTCTAAGAAGCAAGATGCTAAAAGTAAGTGATTTTAAACAAGGAATGATTCTATATGATGGATAAATGATAGTGAATGCTAAGTGATAGATCCTTAACATATAATGATCTAGAAGTGATGTCATTTTATACACAATCCAGGCACATAATTTGAAATTTTTGGTGCAATACTTAGTTCATAATGGCTATTTGAATCTAAATCGGCCTAGGCCTAGTGTAAATGTTGAATATTTAATACGAGGGTCAAAATTGTGTTGTAGAACTTACCTAAGTCCTTTTTGCACCTACAAATTTGAACTAGGAAGAAATATTGATAATTTGTTAGCTAGAAATTTTCAAAGAAGGGGTTAAGTTTTATTTTGGAGAGTTTGCTAGAAACTAGTATAGATACCTTAGATACATCTATCTAAAAAATATTGAGAAATATGAGTCTTGAGCTATTTTATTTACTTAAGATTTTTATTTTTTACTTTAGAACCATTTTATTTTATTAACTATATACATATATGGACACATAAATTTTAATGTTTATGTAAGATTTATTATATTCAATCTACATTATCTATTTGAAAAAAGTTTTTTTTTGGTAATATACTTGTTTTACTTTTGCATTTAACTCTTAATTTTTTTTGGGAAAACCACCATTCATTGTTTTAGTAACTCTTTTTCTTAATTTTTACTTTTAAAAGTGCAATAATATTATATATTTTTATTTTACTTTTTTTAAGTTTCATATTAATATATTAATAAAATCTTGATGTAGATTTATATTTAAAAAACAAGTAGCAACTCTAAATAGTTTTTCTTTCAATTTTTATTTCATGGTCATGACATCAAATGCTTCTCTCCCCTATTGCCACTATGTATTATGTCTCTTAGCATAATTAGGGTCAATGGGAACACTAAATTAGTTGGAATTATGTACTTGTATTATATACTCAAGACACATGTGCAAGATGGTATAAAATGATGGGAAAAGATGCACAACATGCACTTTTCACCCTTAGATTTTTAAGAAAGAATACCAAAGTGTAAAAAACAAAATACAAGCACAACTAAAAGTAGAATAGAAAAAATAATGATTTGGATTCCACATATGAATCATGCATAAAATTTAAGAATGATTAGTAATAATATTCCCCCTTGATTTTGTATGTCAGAAAGGTGTACACACAAACCAAAGAGAAACAAAAAAGATTAGATAAATAGATAATATGATAGCATGATAATGTGTATATACAAATTGGCCATTAGTATGATAAAGTGGATATGTAGCATAAACATCATAAACTTGTGTTGCAAGTATGAGTAGTTGGTGTTGTCATTGATTTCAACAAGTTTGATGTTAAAAAGCTTGGGAGAGTTCAATGAAGGCTTATGTTTGTGTTGTCATTGATGAATAGTTGTGTTGATGTTTTAACTAGTTGCATTATGTTGCCATTAGTAAGTGCTACTGATGTTAACCTCTAGTGTTTCTTTGATAATCTTCTTTTCATGGATAATGTGGGTTTGGTGATGGTGGTGAAGTGTTGAAGATGATGAGTATGTGTCTCTGGTGCTTGGTTTCCAAGTACTTTTGAGAATAAAAGAGGAAACAGTGTGTTGCAGAGGTATTCTAGTGTACAGTGTGGTGTTTTGGTATTGCTTCGCATTTCTTTGTGTTGAAGATCTACTTATGTGGTTTAGATATGTTGCTCGAAGGTGTTCAAAGATTCTATATCCAAAATTTCTTGGTTTGGATATTTGTACATAGAGAGTTATGTTTACCAATGTGTGAATTGTATGTTGCAAAGGTGTTCTAGTGTACAGTGCGGTGTTCTGGTATTGCTCTGCATTTCTTCTATGTTGAAGATCTGCTTATGTGGTTTGAATATGTTGCTCAAAGGTGTTCAAAGATTTTATACCCAAAATTTTTTGGTTTGAATAGTTGCACAAAGAGCATTTTCTTCACCAATGTGTGAATTGTATGTTGCAGAGGTGTCTGGGAGAAATGGTTTTGCTTTGCATTTCTCCGCAGTTTGATTTTTGGTCTTCCAATTTTGGAATTGTGTAATTAATGATCATATCTACCTACAGTCAAATTTTTTCATGGTTTGGTGTACTTTATAAGTTGTTGAATTGAGTAACAATGTGTGGAAGGTTGTTTGAGTGTACTAGGTGTGTGCATTCTTCAGGTGAAAGTTGTTGCGAAGGAATTTGTTGGATTTCAAGGTGTTTGTGGAATATTCCAGATTGTGTTCAAGTGATGTTTGGTGTTTGTAATTTGTCTTTGGATTTGAGGAAGCATCTACTTAAATGTTAATGGTGTTTACACAGGTTTGGCTGACCTTGGGTGTTTGTACACTAATTATGGATTTTCTTTGGTGATTGTGGAAGCATGGTGTGGCATGTATGAATGGATTTAGGTCCAAGTTAAGATGTGGAGTGGTCCGCTTTCATTCCTTTCCACTGCAGGAATGCTTAACTTGCCAACCTAATTTGAATTTGCATGGTTGAGGTGCATATCTGACCTTGGAGAATGTTTTCAAGGTTGAAGAAGGTATAAATAAGTGATGAGTTGATAGAGAATTTAGTAGTGAAGTGTGTGATGTGAATTGCAAAGTTGTGAAGTGCGAATTTGAGAAGTGCAGTGTGAACTTCAATGTGTTAGACTACTAGAAGCAATGAGTGGAAGGTGTCTATAATCTTCAGGAAGGCTACAAATTTTTTGGTGATGTTGTGGTGGATTTTTCTGTTGCATTGAGATGGATTTCACACTGTAACATTCTTCTTTCTTCTTTTCTATAATCTAGCAGTGAGCCTTTTGTATTCGGTGTTGCAATTACTTTATATTGTGAGCTAATCCTCACCATGGTTTTTACCTTCTTGGGTTTTCCACGTAAATCCAGTGTTCTATTGTGCATGGTGTTGACATGTGTTTCATTTTTTGTTATTTTCTTTCATGCTAAACCATTCTAACTAATTAAGGGTTAATTAAGTTGTGGATCTAAATGTTTATGGAGGGTTTTGGATGTTTTAATGTACAATTGATTCACCCCCCCTCTTAGTTATCTTGTGTGCATTCAACAATTGGTATCAAACCAAGGTTCCTTGGAAGAAAGCTTAACCGCTTGAGGTAGATCTAAGATGTCACACAAGAGGGATGCTCCTTTGTTTGATGGAACGAACTATGGCTTCTAGAAAACAAGGATGGAAGGTTTTTTGATATCTCTTGGATTTCGAGTTTGGAAGTCTATTGAGATAGGGTATACTATGCCTACTGGTGGTCTGAGTACTGATGATGAGATCAAGTCCTATGAAAACAATGGTAAAGAAAAGTATGCTCTTTTAATTGGTCTTTCTAACACTAAACTTGTGAAAGTTATGCACTTGAAATCTACTAAAGCTATTTGGGAAAAGTTGGAAAGTATTTATGAAGGAAATGTTAAGGTTAAGCAAGCTAAGATGCAGAATTTAAAGATCATATTTGAGAACATGAGGATGTTTGAAGATGAAAATATTACAGGCTATGTAGAAGGTGGACGAAGTTTTCAATTCCATTAGAGGCCTTGGTGGAAATATTGAATAAGAAGAAGTCGTAAAGAAGCTACTAAGAACTCTGCTCAAATCTTATAGTCAGAAATTTTAAGCTATTGAGGAAGTTCAAGATTTAAGCAAATACTCTAGAGATCAGTTGTATGGTGTAATATCTACTTTTGAAATGAGATATTTTGGTATAAATAATACAAAATTTGAGATTACTTTTAAGGTTGGAAAATTAGAAAAGACTAAAGAATCAGATCAAGAGGATCTCAATGATGTTGAAGCAAACTTTGTGAGAAAAATGAAAAAGGGTACTGGAAAATACGGAGGCAAGTTGCCTTTCAAATGTTTCAGTTGTAGTAAGATAGGTCATTATGCTTCAAGATATCCAAACATAGCTTTGAATGACAAGAATAAAGAAAACAAAGGTAAAGCAATTAAGAAAATTTATTATGTTAGAGAACATACTAGTATATTTGATGATGAATTTGATTAAGTGGATGATGAGGATAGTGAATGCTTGTTCATAGCTATTAAAGATGGAACTAATTATGCTAACTCTGAGAGATGTGTGAAGGAAAGTGCTCCAGAAGAAGGTAATAACACTGAAGGAACTATGGTGACTACTTTTCATGCTAGAGAGGAGAAGAACTAGTGCATTATTGATAGTGGATGCTCAAATCATATGACTGGTGAAAAAATTAAGTTTGTTAAACTTGAGAAATATGAAGGAGGTTTAGTAAAGTTTGGTGACGATACATCTGCTAAGATATGTGGAAAATTTTCAATTAGTTTTGGTGGCAAGCATAATTAGTTTTGGTTTCATAATTTTGCACTTCTCTAAAGACTTCTGTAGAAATTTATAGAATCTACCCTTTACAAACCCTAATTTTCCCTCTGAATACTTGATTCTAGATAATTCAATACCTCTCTACCCCAAATTTTTATAGAGATGATCAAATTTACTTACTTTTTTATCACTTGCAAGATCCCCTTATTTCACTGTGAAAACCCTCATTTTCTCAAAAATCTTTAGCAATTCACTTTGATACTCAAATTTTATGATTTGAATGATAAAAAATAAAGTAAGTAAAAACCATTCCCTTCGAGAATTGGGTAGATATAGATCAAATACACCATTAATTCCTTTGCATGCTTGAACGCATGAACAATAGTAGCAACTCCTCATTTTTTAATGTGGACCATTGATTTGAGGAAATCAACAGTGATAGTAGGAATTTGAAATTCCCTCCGCAATGAGAAAACACCCTTTTGTCTTTGCATAGGTCTGGGACACGTTTTGTTATTTTGGGGACTCGTAAGAGCCTGAAGAGAAGCTTTGAGGCATTTTCAATAGTTCATTCTTTTGTGAAACACTACTAATAGAAAAGACTAGACATGTGGCACAATTTTGGGAGTTCAGGGAGAAAACAGTTCAATTTCACATTGCTCCACGATGGCTACATTTTGCATGAAAAGGTAAAGCACATACCTTTTTCTTAAAACAAATGAATTTGGCAAGTTTGCATGGACTAATGTTGTCAAAATAAAAGGCTTCGCGATACAAATATTTTGTGTGATACTAAAGGGCTTAAAAATGCATGTGCTTTAAAAACAACTGAAGGCTACTAGGGAAAGGGGTCGGACATGAATGATGCGAGGAGGGCTTCGCCAGAGAACTTAAAATACTAGCACTTTTAACTTGATTGGACATGGACCTATACATGTTGGTGTAGCAAATGCATTTTGCAGGCTCGTAGAGAGAATTTTTGAACATGAAAGGCTTCAATGAACAAAAGAGATTGGGAAAAATGTTGACATGTGTCTGATGGGACCTGAAAGAGCTCAAAGTACTTAAGTGATGGATTAAAATATTCATAAAGGCAGGAATGCTTTGTTTTCTAACAAAAGGGGTCGATAAACACACGTGACGGAAACCTTAAAAGGATATTACTTGAAGGATAGGCAACCTCAATTACAAGTCAATGACAAAACATAAGAAAAATGCAAGGTTTTAAGATACACATTAGGTTTTTTGTAATGTCCCTTGTCCTAATTTACCCTAGAATTTTCCTATTGATCACAAATTGCAACAAATTAGGGTTAGGGTTTCACCTTAATAAACAAATATCTCTTTAATGATGAAATCTTGGATTGGAACTTGCATTCACCACATGAACAACATTCCCAATATGGTATATCTATTTGTCAGCATTAGACAATTACATCACATTTATAGATATTCAAGAAAGCAACATATGATAAACTAGGAGGAGGGACATGGAGGGTCTGCCCGAAGTCATATGCCAAGCCTAAGAGGTTGTATACCACAACTCTCCCCCTTGATGAATTGTGCCTGCTTTCCCCATCCATATCACAACCTCAAAAGACACATGCCAACTTGTGGGAATGGGCAGAGATCACAAGCAGTCTTGGCACTTACCACTCCTCAGGCCCATCCTCACCTTGGGATTGGGCAAAGATCTTAAGTGGGATATTTACGCTCTCACCACTTCCTAAAGCCCTTCCCACAAGGTGGGTTTCCATACAATTAACATAATATAGTTCCAGTCACAAGAAATCCTCCTTTCCTATCCTATAAGCAAATATGCATACACAGATAAACCATTACTTGTAGAAATTACATATTTAATATTCCTTATCTAAGCAGGACCTTATGTAAACGGAGATAAGATAAATAATGGAAAAATTACACCTTGATATATATATATAATGATTGACAACTTGTTGTGGTGGACTAGACGGGTTCCTTGTGATGGCTGGTTCGATCCTTCTCTTGTTCAGACGACTTGTTCTTAATGCTCAAAAGATATCATTAGTGTAAATCAAGGAAATAATAATCTATTATCGATACTTATAATAAATCATCATAATTACTTATAAGACATCAATAATTGTTGCAAGCATCATTATTGAATAATCATATGTGATTATACATACATGTATGTGTGTGTATATGTATATATGTGTGTGTATGTATGCATATTCTATATATATATATATAGATTCTTCCTTACATTAGTATTGGTGTGTATATACCTTTTACTCCTTGGATATTATTCATTATCTGATTATCTAATATCCAATAATGTATATGGTTTTAATGCAAACCAGTTCTGCTGTTGTTGTCCTTATTTCTGAATGCTTTCATATAATGATCTACCTCTGCTAGTATATGTCTTAGCTTCATTACGTTTCCTTGCTGCATATACTTCCTTAGTTCTGCATATTTTGTCTCTTAAATCTGCCTTTTATATCTAAAAATACTTAGAAAATATTCTCTTAACTTCCTGATTATGTCCGCTGCACCTTCTTGATCGCAGTTGCTGCCTTCGTCCTTCTTGAAACAATATTATAGTTGTCTTTTAAATGACCCGCCATTATTTTCTCAATCGTATTTGTTGTTGAGTTTTTAAAGAATATTAATTACTTTATAATCGTTTGTTCTCGTGTATGGGATCATTGCCTCAAATCCCTTCTTTAATATAAGCTTGGACGATATATTATTTTATGATTAATATGTTAACATTATATTATTATGATTATAATAATATTAAATTGTTAACAACAATATTGATATTATAGTAGTATCATTTATTATTTTATTATTTATTTTATTTTATTGTCTTGCAATTTCGGGGGCATGATATTTTTGAATGAGAGTCGGGGTTTTAGAGGAATTCTAGTGGAGAATACAAGGGACTGTGAGGAGAGTAAGTTGAGAGGAGAAGATCATGTGACTTGGAAAATGCCTAAGGAGGCTGCTAACTAGTGATTGCAAAGGGGAATTTGTCTTATGCATTAAGGGAGGGTGTGTGAGAGAGAAAGATTAGATGGGATGTGAAGGGGCAAAAGGAAATAGGTTTAATAGAGGATATGGAGAGGTTTCTAAACTTATGAATCGACAAAAGTGTGATCTCACTTGGGAGGTGATCCATCATCTCTGAAAGTCCTAAGTTTAGTAAGAACTAGCTATACAAGTGATTCAACAAATTTTAGGAGCAATTATCTTCTACCATAGAATCTTAGACATAACTAAGCATTCTTTGCAATCAATGTGGAAATCTACATAATATGTAATATGTTGATTGGGAATTAAGCCTATGAAGTTAAATTGATGGCCATTACGAGTTTACGACATAACTGCATTAGTTTTATTCAATGAGTCATCCCTAATTTGCCGCCTGGGTATTGTTTTATTTCACAAGTCTATAATGTTTCAAAGTATTATACTATAGTTTTACAAATCTATAAAATAAGTATATTTGTACAGTATTGAAGTATTTATTTTTGTAAAAGAAGAATTATTTGTGGGTTAGGAAGTAGGATTTTTGTAGTCACTTTAGGTGTTTTTCTTTAGTCTTATGAACAACATTTTAAATTTTATAAAGGTTATGAGAGAATAAATCAATGATAAAGTAAAGAAATTGACTTAAGTCATTCCACTCTTGATTGATAATTATACTTTCATGATCATCTTATGTTGATAAATTAATTCTTGTTTGAACAAACAAATTAAAATATAATAAGAGGTTGGGGGTTGATGTATGGTACAAAATGAATATATGCATATTCATCCTATGATAGCTCATCTATTGTGATATCCTAAATAGATAAATTTATGACAAATTTCCATGCCCCCGACAAGTTAAGGAGATTGTAGCTTTGATAATAAAAAAATCAATATTGCAATCCATAAACTTATAACCTAGGTGGTTGAAATAAAGATGGAAATGATTCCATAAAAGGAGTTAAACTAACGAACATCATGGTCAACAATTCCTAAAAGCATACTATTACAATTTAGTCAAGAGTTTTAAGGTAGTGATTAACTATGAAAGGTTGTAACTCTTGCAAAGGCCATAGTTGTGAAGAGTTATGATTCCCTCAATAATAAGATATAAAGGGGAGGTCATTTCTTGGGAAGGGAGGAGGAATGGAAGAACCATTCAAGCATTTACTCATCAATACATCAATAAATCAATCAATCAAAATATCATCAAAGATCAATCAAGCAATTAGCAATAAATTTATCAATCTATAAAACAATCAATCTTGAATTTGAGGAAGTGACTTGGAAATAGGGAGGACGAAACCCCTTCTGATTTCACAAGAGATTTAAGGACAAAACCCCTTATTTCTATTATTAAATTTGGACAAAAACCCAAATCTTGATTGCAAGGAGGACAAAAACCCTCCAAGGTGGACTAAGAGTTTTAAGGACGAAAACCCTTGATATTGTCATTGTTGAGTTATGGATAAAAACCTCTTATTCAACAAATTTGAAAGAATTTACAAATAATTCAAGATATGATTGATTTTCAAAATTATGTTATGGCTTTATTGATTTGAATATTATAATAAATTCAAAAAAAATGACAAAGCTATTAAATCATTTTGAGTAAGGATCATTGTTTTAAGGCAAAAACAGAAATATCCTAATTGTTGAAATTGTGAAAATACACAAAAAGAAGGATCAAACAACAAAAGAGAACACCTTCCATGCATGAGAGTTGTAAACAATGATTTGCTACTTCCTCAAAAAGAAAAACTTATAAGAGATGTTAGAGCTTTCACTCTACTTATTAATACAATGAAGGGGAGTGATTATAAGAGAAATCCCTAAATGAGAAAGGGATTAGATCATGAAAAGTGTCGACATCACATGTGATGAGACATAATGATCTAATAATAGCTCAATCTAATGAAAGAAAAAAGTACTCCTAAGTTTAGCTTAAGTGCATAAAGTGAAATTAGCATAATAATCAATTAAAGATTAATTAATTAATTGTTAGTTAATGATAGATTACTCAAACTCTAATAAGGGACATTACAATTGGTATTAGGGAATTGATCCTATCAGCCTATGGATCTAAAATTAGTATATGAAATTGAGCCAAAGAGCTCAATGAGCCTTGGAAAGAGAAAGGAAGAAACTAGAGGCAATGAGCAACAAAACTAAAATTAGAGGAAAGAATAAAATGGATAATCATGATGTAGATCAAGAGAATGAATTGAAGGATTTTATGCAGCAACAAGAATAAATAACACAAAATTGATTCTCCAAACACACCAAAATATGAATAATACAATCAATTCTCTTAGGCCTACACAAACCAATGTCCAGAAGAGATGTTAATTCAAACCATTCTGATAATAACAATAGAACTCCATTGAGATCACCACCTAGAGTAGCACGACCTACATTCTTACCTAGAGATGAGTAGTCACGAGAAGAAGAACCAAACATGGAAAAAAATAACTCTGATAAATGTATAGATGCATACTCAAGACTTGATCTAGACCTTAGAAGAAAAAATCCATTTAGAGAATATTATAGTGCAAGATCAAGAAATACCTCAAGAGGAGAAAATACACAACCCAACAAAAAATTATAGAAAATACTAAGATGACTCTTCCCACTTTTATGGTTCAAGGAAGGTCATTACATGAGCATGGGTTCAAAAATTAGATACATATCTTTCTCGTATCCCCATGATAGAAGATGAAGCTATTAAATTTTTCATTCTTCACTTAAAGGGAACAACACATGAATGTTGGCATCATGGGCTAGTCACAAAGGGGCATCATCTAATTGTAACATATACTGACTTCACACAAAGACTCATAGAAAGGTCTAATAGAAAAAACCTGAAAATGTGTTTCAAGGAATTAACACAACTAAGACAATGAGGTACAATGGAAGAATATTTAACATAATTCCAAAGAATCTCAGTCATGGTACCAAATATTACTGAAAATAGACTCAAGTTTTTATTTATTGAAGGTGTCTCTCAAACACTTAGGGGATTGGTTTGAGATTTTCAACCATCGTCTCTATAAGATTCTATTTGAATGGATTTAAATTTGGAAGACACTACACCTAAAAATAAGACCCATCCCAAGAATATACCATCAAGGTCGAATAAACAACCTATTTACAAAGATAATTGGCAACCAAGGGCATTACCTTCTCAATCCAACATGGTAGGAGAAACTAATAAAGAGCTTCAAAATAAGAAATTGTTTTTTAATTATAGAGAACAATGGGAGTCGAGTCATTGATGTTCCAAAAAGAGGTCACAAGTACGCAACATAGAAGCAATGACGAGTGAAGAACCAAAGGAGGAAGAACTTGAACCTGAAAGGAAGAAGAGGAAACATGAAGAAGAGAAGGGAGGCCTTCAATCAACCAAACTCAATTTCACTTGATTAAAAAAAACTTTTAGCCTTCAAACCATATCTAGGGTGATTCTCCTCAAACTTCACTATTTAGTCTTGTAGGTGTGCAGACCCAGTTATTGGAATTTATCTCACAAACTCATCCTCAAATCCACTAACCACTTATTTTTTCAAGAACCTATTAATCCCTTACAAAACATATCACAAAACCTCTTATGGTCACTTTGGATCAAACCCCTCAAAACAAGGCTACTACGCTAAACAGGGCTCCAATTAGCCCACTTTTACAAAGGAACTTCCTCCTTAAAGATGCTTCCCCTCCAAAATTATTTTGGACAGTCAATAACCAGCCCCTAAAAACACCAAATCTACAACCTTTGATCTGAGACACGCTTCCTAAGATGCCAAAACTTGAAACCCTCACTCTAGGTTGTTTCAAAGAGGGTTTATTGAAAAACTACTTTTTAGGATTCCATACAACCAAATTCCAGGCCCTGTAAATTCTTAATAAATTCCTTCAAATGCTAAAATTTCATCGTTCTTCAGCTCTAAGGATTTCTATAATTTTTCCACCTTTTAGCCTCCTCAAATTCACCAAAACACACAAAAAATGCTGCTAACTAGGGCATCACCCAAACCATCAACATCACTGCCCAAAAACTCCATGGAAACCCCTAAACACACCTATCACTGGGAGCCATTCCATAGAGTTACAAAGTTTCCATAGTTAAGTAATGGCTTGAAAGTCATTTTACACAATCAAACCTCTGAAATGGAGTTACACAAGCAATCTTAGAAAAACCTCTAACTCCTTAATAAGCATCAAATAAAATTCAAAACAAATCAATTGTATTTAAAAAGTAGATTCAACCTATTATTAGTTCCAATTCAAATCATAGCAACGTAAGGCCTATATGAATCGTACAAAACCTTGCAACAACCCTGTATAATTGAGAAAATACAAAATTTTAAAGAAAACAGAGTTTCTATTGATTTTCCTTCTCTTACAAGATGTCTAACTCTTGCCTCGACTTGAGATAGACCTATTTAAACTTCTAACATCCAAAAACATTCAACCCAACCACTTCAACTTCCTTCTCAACCAACTTGACCATTGGTATTCAAATTTGTTGCAAGTTTGCAACTTTACAACATTGCATCATTTTGAAAACTTTTTTACAAGTTATTCAATTTTCAACAAAAAGACCTCAAAATCACCAAATAGACTAAAACCACTAAGAGATGGCCTATTATTTCCTTATTGACACAACAAAAGACTCACCCTAAATCTAACAAAAGGCCTCAATTTTCAACATTTTCATAAATGCTCTTGGTGCCCGTGCACCATACACTCGACCTTAAAAAATTTCCAAGTCTCTTGGAAACTAAACTTCAACTGGTCCACCTCTAAACTCTTCCTCCCTTTGACCTCCTATGCTCCTTTGACCGGTGCTATTTTCCCTTGAATGAAATACTGCAGACTTGTAACATCCTTTGTGTTCTTAAACTGTTTTCCATCTAAGTTTGGTTCCTTCTACACAAATTGACCTGAAAAGTATCTTCTGAAGTTTTCATCACAAACTGGTGTGGTACCTACCTTTGCACTCTGTCCTCTATCACCTTTGCTTTTGACTGCCCTATCTTTTACACTTGAAACATGCTCAATCTTATTCCTTTGGCTCTGCCAAACACCATCATTCACCGCACTATTTTCCTTCATCCCTGTCAATAGATTCTCTGTCGTCGGATCCTTTACATTATCAGACTAATTTATCATTGCATTGACAGTATTGAACTTCCCCTTAACCCCCTTTGCAATCACTGGACAAACTATTGTCCCTACCACAATTTCATCTTGCCTTTCCAACTCATCTTGCTTCTTCAAAAACAATTCATCCTTGACCTTCTCTAGGTCAGTCTTCGACATCTTCTCGTCATTTTGTCTTCTTGACTGTACACCATTCTTCAAATTCACTATCCTAATGTATTCAACCTTTGCAGTAGCTACAAGCTCTCTTTTTTTTCTTCCTCAACCTTACTATACTCTTTCTTGCCCATCATGATCACTTGGGATGCCTTACCTTTTAGTTTCACATCTTCAACTAATGGAGTCAAAGTAAAAGAATTCTCATCCTTCTCAATCTGATAGGTATTGGCTCTTCCATCATACATGGCATGTCTATCATATTTCCATGGTCTCCCAAGCAATAGATGACAACAACTCATAGGTAGAACATCACAAAGTACCTTATCTTTGTACCCTCCAATCTGAAACTCAACTAAAGCTTGCTCATTAACTAGAGGTGGTTGATCATCATTCAACCATGATACCTTATAGGGTGTTTCAAGAGGAACTTTCACCAAATTTAACTTATCTACCATTTCACTTGATACCATATTATCAATGGAACCTGAATCTATCACTACCTTGCATACTTTACCTTTGCTCTTACATGTGGTTCTGAATAGAGGTCTCCTTTGCATTGGTTCCTTCTCTTTGGAGGCCTTCAAGAGTTTTCTTCTTAGCATCAATGATTCTCCTACCTCTAGAGCAGTGACATGACTAATATAATTTTCACCTTCACTTTCTCCTTCTTGAACCAATTTCACTCTCTTATCACTTCTCCTTTCACCTCCACTTGATGTAGAACCAAAATTTTTAGGGAACTTGTATGCTATATGCCCAAACTCGTTACAATTATAGCATCTACCTGCAAATGTGTTTGTACTTCTACCTCCTCCAAATTTGTCTCTAGAGCCTCTGAATCCACCACGTTGATTAGCAAATTGTCCTTGTTCTTTATGTCCATCTTCTTGGCCTTCACTTGATGGTCTTGAAGTAGAATATGTACCTCTTCCCCTTGAAGTGTTGCCTCTACCTCTACTTGTCTTTTCTTGCCTTCTTTTCACCTTTTCTTCCACCCTTATTGCCATCTAATAACATTTTTCAACAGTTCTTGGATTTGCCAAGGTTAGTTCATCTTGAATGTTAAATCTCAATCCACCAAGATACCTAGCAACCTTTTCAACTTCATTCTCATTATGCCCTGATCTTATATTCAACTTATAAAATTCTTCGGTATATATTTTCACATCCATTTCTTTTTGCCTTAAACCTAGTAATTTCTTAAACATTTGAATTTCATAGTCTTTGGGCAAGAACTTACCGTTCATTTTTGCTACCATTTTGTCCCATGAAACAATCTTGGACTTACCTTTCTTTCTTCTCTCTGATTGCTCATAATCCCACCATAAAAGTGCATGACTTTTCAACTTTTTCTTTGATATCTTTACCCTCTACTCTTCAGGAACATCTTCACACTCAAAGTAATTGTTTAAGGCTGCAATCCAATCCAGCAACTCCTTATCATTCAGATTCCCACCATACTTTGGAACATCAATATTTACCTTATGTTTATCACTCTTTACTGCCCTTAACAAATTTTCCATCCTTTGGTCTTCAGGATCCAGTTCTTCATCCACATCTTCAAATTCTTCTTCCTCTTCTTCATCTGAATCACTTTCATCATCCTCATCTCTTCTCTTCCTTGTCTCCAAAGCAGCCATCCTTGCTAACACAGCATTATGAGACTCCATCAATTTAGCATTCCTTTCTTTTAACTCTTGCAATTCTCTAGCAATTACATTATTCTTAGGAGGCATCTTGACCCTTCAAATTCCAACCTCTTCCTTATGCAAACTTTAACCTTTTCCCACAAAAGATATGGCACCTACGCTCTTATACCAATTGATGCAGAGCAAGGAGTCCTTCAATCAACCAAACTCAATTGCACTTGATTAAAAAAAACTTTTAGCCTTCAAACCCTATCTAGGGTGATTCTCCTCAAACTTCACTATTTAGTCTTGTAGGTGTGCAGACCCAGTTATTGGAATTTGTCTCACAAAATCATCCTCAAATCCACTAACAACTTATGTTTTTAGGCACCCATTAATCCCTTACAAAACATATCACAAAACCTCTTATGGTCACTTTGGATCAAACCCCTCAAAACAAGGCTACTACGCTAAACAGGGCTCTAATTAGCCCACTTTTACAAAGGAACTCCTCCTTAAAGATGCTTCCCCTCCAAAATTATTTTGGACAGTCAATAACCAGCCCCTAAAAACACCAAATCTACAACCCTTGATCTGAGACACGCTTCCTAAGATGCCAAAACTTGAAGCCCTCACTCTAGGTTGTTTCAAAGAGGGTTTATTGAAAAAACACTTTTTCAGGATTCCACACAACCAACCAAGGCCTCAAACACTCTTAGAAATGCCTGCACCTACTTAAAAGTTCATCAAATTCTACTGCCCCTAAGTATTTCTACCTTTTCCACCTTTTAGCCTCTCAAATTCACCAAAAACACTCAAAAATGCCAACTAAGGCATCACCCAAAAACCATCAACACGCCTCCCCTAATCCAAAAACTCCATGCACACCCTAAACACACCTAATGGGAGCCATTCCACCAAGTTACAGAGTTTTACAGTGGGTGGAATGGCTTAGAAAGTCATTTTACACAATCAAACCCTTGAAATGGAGTTACACAGACAGTCTTTAGAAAAAACCCTCTAACTTCCACAAGACTCAATAAAATTGCACCAAATCAGTTGTATTTGAAAGTAGATTCAAACTATTACTAGTTCCAATGCAAATCATAGCAATTTAAGGCATGTACGGATCATACAAAACCCTGCAACAGCCCTGTATAATTGAGAAAATATAGAATTTTAAAGAAAACAAAGTTTCTATTGATTTTCCTTCTCTTACAAGATGTCTAACTCTTGCCTCGACTTGAGAGAGGCCTATTTAAACTTATAACATCTAAAAACATTTGATCAGGCCACTTCAACTTCCTTCTCAACCAACTTGACCGTTGGTATTCAAATTTGTTGCAAGTTTGCAACTTTACAACATTGCATCATTTTGACAACTTTTTTACAAGTTATTCAATTTTCAACAAAAAGACCTCAAAATCGCCAAATAGACTAAAACCACTAAGAGATGGCCTATTATGGCCTTATTGAAACAACAAAAGACTCACCCTAAAACTAACAAAAGGCCTCAATTTTCAACATTTTCATAAAATGCTCTTGGTGCCCCTGCACCAAAACAAGAAGAAGAATTTGCAAGTGGTATATTGGCAACACTTTCAAGGGCACCCAAGTATCACCCTTTTAGAATTCAATGTTTTACACTTGGTCAAACAGTGATTGTAAATTAGTTGATAGTGGTGATACACATAACTTCATTGATGAAGGTCTAGTTATGTCTGATGGATTCATTTTGATTAAGGATTATTGTTTTAAGGAAAAAATAAGAATATCCTAATAAGGGACATCGCATAGATGATATAACTTGAATAATATTTTTAAGTACATGTGTTTGATTGTGGTGGAGCATCCATGTAAACTTTTTATATTAATGGGAGTATTTTTAGC
>VDFB02133846.1:0-11164 GCA_007258455.2 Sequoia sempervirens | reverse complement strand
ACATTTGTGATCGCCAGTCCCAACTGTGGCATAATCTGGAGAAGGTTAGTTACTTTGATCGGTATGGTGGTCTGCAGTACCTGCCATACGATGTTGGTTTCCGCCTCCGACCGTCGAGAGGTTCTTGGCTTCTCCAGAGGTACTTTGTTTCCCTTCGCCATCGCCAGTTCCACTTCAGTTTTTGCTTCCTTCATCCTTTGTTTCTCCGTACGTGGATCTAGGTACATGGCCTTTTTTGCTTGTGCTCTGGTGATCGCCAGTACCTCTTGTTCTTCTACTTCCAGCATGTGGATACCCCTTTGCTTAGGGCATTCGTTATCTTCATGATCGCCTGGTCCACACCACTTACACAATCTCCCTCCCGAACCTTGACCGTTCTGGTAGTCCCTGGCAAAGTGGTCCCATTCGTTGCACTTCCTGCATTGGATCATGGGCCTTCCTTTTGCATTGTATTGTATCATGTTTCTCAGACTTTTGTTGCTTCGATAACCTCCACGGGATGCATTGCTATTGTACTGGAGCTTTGATGGTGTGTTCGGCGGTGTCGACGGTTCTCCTTGTGCGAAGAGTACTTGTGCACTTCTGGCTTTTAAGTTGTATGGGCATTCCTTTACGGAATGTCCCATCACTTGGCAGATATCGCATAATAAGTTCTTGGGGCAGTTCGCCTTCGTGTGACCTTCCCCATTGTAGTCCGTACACCACAGTTCTCTGGCTTCTCTCGTACTCTCCTTGTAGGCCTTCAATTCTTTCATCATTCGCATCATATCTTTCCTGAGTGCTTGTATAGTCTTGGATTCACCGTTGCTGTCATTCGTACTCCCCTCGTCGTCTGTCTTCTTTTTCCCTCGAGAGGATGTTTTGTTTTCACTTTCAATATCCATTGCCCGATTATATGCTTCAGTGTACGAGGATGGAGGTACCTCTTTCATTTTCTTTCTTAATGACAGAAGCAAGCCCTCGATGAACCATCTTTTCTTCAACTCGTCAGCCGGTTGTGCCTCCAATTTCCCCAACAAATCTTTGAGTCTTCGGTTATAGGTCCGCACACTCTCGTGCTTTCCTTGTTTGGTGTTGTATATCTCCGCAACAATCTCGCTATCATCCCGCAGGAGTTTGAACTCCTCTTGAAATGCTTGCTTCAATAATCTCCATGTAGCTTTGTGTGCTTGATCTAATTCAGAGTACCAGTCGATGGCACTATCTATGAGTGTCGCTGGAAATGCTTTGAGCCACTGATCCGGATCATCCTGTCCGCTTGCTATCCAGATGGTTTCACATGTTTTACAATGTCGTACTGGATCTTCTGACCCATTCCCCATAAACTTCGGTAGCTTCTACCGCTCGGGAGTCACGATTTTTCCCAGCAATCCTCCTTGTGTATTGGACCTAATTAGACTGGTTTCCCCGCTACGTTCCGATGCGTCACTTGCACTCTCGGCCACGTACGAGTCACTCCCACGTCTTTTGTCAGCGTCCTCGACACCTTGAGTTTGCTGGGGTTCCCTTCGGTACTCTCTCTGCCTTAGGGTACTGGGCTCAGATCTTCCACTTGTCAGTCATTCGTCGTCGTCCAATAAGGACAACTCCCGAAAGCGTCTGATGCTACGATCAAGTTCTTTGCTTAATTCATCTTTGTTTTCACAAATTTTATACCTTCCTATGTACAGAGTGCCAAAGGATCCTTCGTCCCTCCCTTCAACCAGACTTTGATGTGCTCTTCAGATTCTCATGTGTTCTTTTAATACTCTGGTTTATTTCAATTAGATCCTCATCAAATTCCTTACCAACTTGCTTTAGTCTTCTTCGCCGGTTTTCTTGTTCCTACAGCCTGAGTGATCGCCGAACCTTCTCCTCTTGAGTCTCGTGCCTGCCAGGTACTCAGTTCTTGTCTTTGTTCGGCCGTACGGGTATTAAAAATTGTTCAAGCGATCATTGTTGGCCACCGGACGTACATCTCCAGCTAGTGTCTCATTCCTCTTCTTCTCGTTTGGTTCTCTCTTCGTAGCGCTGTAGTATTTGCTACCTTCGGCGTTCCCGATCCTCTTCTTCTCGCAAGTCTTGCAGAATAATGAATTGACGGGCCAACAATCTTGGCATACGGTTCAGGAGGTGATTGTAAAGAACGGACCAATTTTTTGATTTTCACAAACAGTTACAATGCAACCGCAGCACCCGTTAAGGTTAGCATAAACCAAAACGATGCGGAAAGTAACTCTAACCATAATGTACACCAGGATCCCGATGTGGGCAAGGTGTGAGCATTGGTCAGAGGATCTCAAAGGAAAATGCTGAATAAGAACTCTAACCACGAGATGCGCCGGTGAACGACGAGCATTCGGTCAGAGGATCCCTATCTAATGCAATACTGAAAATTAGCTCAACACCAAGTATGTGCTACTCAATCCATGATGGATAAGAGGCGACCATATGGCGGAGACTTTAGGAAATTACAATGCAAACAGTAATAGGCGGCAAGCCAGCCTCTTCCACTTATTCAGTGGGCAGTACAAACATGAGGAAATTGCGGAAATGTTAAAAGATGCTGACAGTACTACTGTACAGCTTACAATATCAGAAAATTCATCGGTTAAGCACAATATAAGAGAGTCTTCAACCTTACAACAATATAGAATGATAACTTCAAGTCTTCTCAATAACTTTCCTTCCAAACAACTCAAATGATTATTTTTAAGCTCGCTGTTATGACAGAGTAAGGACTGTTTTTCTGTTATCAGCAACACTGTAACACCAAAATATGCTCACAACCCTCACACCACTCATTCAAAATGCAAGTAAATGGATGCAAATGACACCTAAGATGAAGGCGCCCAAGTTCAAGACACAAAACAACCCCAAAACATTGATATTTAATTTCTGCTCAAATCCCAAGGAAAGTACAATGGTACGGCCCCTAGAGGAGGGCGATTTCTTCTTAAAAATCCAACACTTGATTAAAAATTATGAAACTCCACAATAATTGGTGCCCTACCAAGACCAATGAGAATATGCAATACCCACAATGAAATCTTTTTGTATTTTTGAATTATGAGTAAAACATGCGTACAGCAATGCAACATCAGCAACACTAAAACATGACAAAATGCTTGAACATCATCACTAAATGCAATAGAACTCAACTACAATGCAAAACTACCAATAACAAGCTAACCTCTCAACTAGTTGTTGTCTTTCAAGCAAGAAGATGAGCCAATGCTAGGAGGTGTGCTTTCCTCGAAGCGAGTGCCTGAAGTCAATCCAGCAGCATAACGGTGTAGTAGACAAAAGATCCCAAATGAAGAGCTGAGGCCTAAATAAATAGACGAGAGAGAAACATCTAGAAGCTTCCAGAGGGCGTCCAAAACCCTAATTTCAAATTCACCTTTTCCCTCCAAAAGATGGCGTCCATTTTCACTTTTGCTTATTTCACATTTTAAAATAAAGTCAAACCTTCAAGTAGGCGTCCTTTTTCAAAGCTTAATATTTGACTTTATAAAATATAATTTATCTCCTTATGACGCCTTGACCCTCAAAAGTCCCCTTTTTAAAAACAACTTAAAGTTGTACTGCTAGGCAAGGGGTATAATATTAAAATAATAATATTATAATGAAAATACTTATCTCTCCAAGAAAAATGCGCCCAAGGCCAAGAACTGAAGTGCTAGCTGAAACAACTGAAGAAGAGGTCCAACTGAACTGAACCCAAACTGTCCACTGCCAGAAATAGAATTTACTAAAAATAGTAAATTCGCGAAGTTGCCCGGAATGCCAAACTGAACACACCACTGGGAAGCTCTCGAAAACCCAGAAAGAATCCAATCAAACTCCAAGCAAGCAACCCCTCAAAACTAGGAAACCCTAATTTCACCATCCGCATAGCCTATGGGTCTCGGAATAGGCCAACGGTCAACTTGTTGAAGCGATCCTTGAGAAGGGGACATTATAGTGATTCACCTCGTCGTTCACTTCCAACCTATCCTAGATAACTTCCTCAGGGATCTCCCTGTTTGCAGGATTCCCTACATACGTGATCTCGTAAAGATATCTTCCACAAATTGATAAAATCTTCAGTCAATGGGTCTTCCCTTTCCTTATTGGTATTCATGGGTTCGTCTGCCGGAAGACCCATTACGCTGCCATGACGAGTGATTCCTTTGTCCGCTCAGGCAACAATGCCAAATGTTTGCTCACTGGGTAGTGTTCAACGAACTACAGGATTAAATGAGAATAATTCACAACATAATGCACATACTAGAATATGAATCACATTTGAATCATAGAACAATCGTAAGAGTAATTGCACAACACAATGGTTTGATTGATTTCATGAAGTATCTCCACAATACATAGCAATTGTCCCCCCGACTACAAATGACAAGATACATATATAGATGGCCGAGGTTGGTTGAGATACCAACCGTCGGCAACTCTTCCTAACTACCTGCCCGACAACTAATCCAACTTTTACTTTAAACTGTGCATGTATTATTTAAACTATTATTATCTATTCCCATTACGACCGACTACAACATTTATTTAATTAGTACGATCGATTACAATATAATTATTTATTAACATGGCCGTCTACACCCTACACTCAGCTTTAGCGATCTGGTTCTCATGTGCATTCCTGTTGGTGGTTTGTTAGCTGTATGCTGTGCGTTCTGATTGCTGAATTAGGAAATCTTAAAGTGGACCGATTGAATGCCTCTAGCATATGTGTCTAAATATTCAACCATCTGCTAACCCAACTATTTGATTTATTTAGGCTTGTGATCTAGTTAACCGTATATACAATTTGAAGGGCTAAACAGAATAAATCTGCAACCTATGTTTCATTGCTATGATCCTAGGCATTGGTGATTAGATATGACTTATGAATCAGATTGTCTATAATAATGCATAACTTCTATTTCTTGTACAATAGTATATAGACTTCATGCATGGGATAGTTGTATTGAATCTAATATGGATATGTGAATGTTACTCTATTACTTCCGATGGAATATATGTAGACAACTACTGCTTGATAATTATTTGATTATAACTACAATAATTCTTATAGCATTGCCATTATTCTAGAAATAGACTTTGATATTACTTAGAAGAAATAATGATATGTTTCTGATTGCTTAAAGATTGCTTGAGTGTCTAAAACCCTGCTCAAGAGGAAGGACCTGAGAAAAGTGGTACAGCCTATTGGCCTCACTTAAGATCCACCCCATCCGAAGGAGAGGACGGGCCATGGATGAGTGGAAGAGTCCACTTAAGATCCGCCCCATCCAAAGACTAGGAGGGGTCATGGATGAGTAAAGGTTCCACTCAAGTCCTCTCGGACCAAGAAAGGAATGGGCTATGGAGGGGTGGTTGGCTTAGGGTCACACTCAAGTCCGCCTGGACCAAGGAAGGGATGGGCCATGGAGGGGTGGGAGAACCCGACCGCTTATAAGCTCCGTTGGCTTCCTGTAGTAGGCGAAGTGTCTTCTCAATGCATAATAGTTATCTTTGTGATGAATTATGGATTCTGATGTCATCATGCTAGTGCTAACAATATATGTGCTTGTATGTTGGATTATTATTTTGTGGTGAATGCATGTTATCATCCAAAATCACTCCATTAGAGGAGGCATCTACTTGAGAAGAGGAAATCCTATTCCCAATTTGTAAGTGATAAGCGAATTCTAGGGCCAAGCAGGACAAGGGACATTACAAGGAGGGGGACAAATTTTCTTTTGAACTTAGAGAAGAATCAAGTCTCTAAGTTAGGAGTAGAATAAGAAGAGGTACTCTCCGATTGTGACTTAGAAGTGAGTGAGGAATGGATTAAGTGGAGGCAAATCAGCCCTATCAACACACAATTGATGAAACTCGGAATTTACCTCATTGCCACAAATGGAATCCAATCTAGTAATGCCCATGGTCCCAAATTTATCAAATTTACATCACAAATTTTAATAAAGTTTTTACCTCTCTCCATGCATCTATAGCCTTGCTTATTCAGCCTACCCGATATAGTGCATTTTCTAGTATGAGGTTCCAACACTTTGCTTAATTCCAAAGGAACCAAATCATAGTAGGGGCAACCATTAACACTCGAATAGTAGTGAACTTTGGGCTTGTAACAATATTGGTAAGGTTCCTATTCATCCTTTGTTGACCTCATTTTGTTGTTTAGTATATGAGACTGTATATTGCCTTTTGATTCCTTTTTGAGGGCAACAGTCATCAATCTCATGTAAAGTGTACTCACCTCCATTATCGCATCTCAAAGTATCCAATCTCAATCCAACCTGATTAAATATCATCTAAACAAAATTCTTGAAATGATTAAATTCTTTTGATTTATGTTTCAACAAAGTGTACCCATGTCATTCTTGAAAAGTCATCAATAAAAAACATAGTTACCGGGAGATGCAGGGTACTGGTACTGGTACGGGTTCGGGGACACCAATCAAATTAGGGTACGTGAGTTAAATGAATAATGAGATGACTATTTTATATGTAAATGATTCACTGGAAATTTTGGGTACGGGGACTGGTATGTTGTCTATTTTCCCATAATGGAGAATCCCGACAACTATAATAAAAAACAAAAGTTGTGACACCCACAAAAATAAAGATTAGACATGTCACAATATCACTGCTAACCAACTAAACTCACCTTATAGCTTACCAAGAAGAATCTTTGGGAAAATTTTCTTTGCTCGATTTCCCAAGTACACAAGACTCACATAAAACACTTTTCTTAATGGTGGGAATATCGACAACCATTTGTTGTGTTTGCATCTCAACAAGTGAATACACATTTAGGTGCTTGAATCTCAAATGCCAAATTTGTTGTGTAGACATTTGATCCATCTTAACAACATTAGCTACTTGCTGATATTTGGGGATTACTTTGCAATGCAATCTAGCAAGATTCCATCTTCATATCTTTAATAGATTATTTAATACCCATCTTTTATTGATTTGAAAATTTCATAGTTGAAAAACTCAAACTTGGCAAGAACTCTTGGCTGGCCCAAAATTTGAGATTGAGGAAAATTTGGTAAATTTTTTAAACATTTAAAAATACATAAATTTGTAAAAATATTTTTAAAAAGCATGCATATTATTGAATTTAGGGAACTAATTTCGTTTGTAATACCTTGAGCCTCACACCCAAGACATTAGCCAACCAAACATTTTTTTTATGACAAAACGACAAAAGAACAACTCCATAAGACATGACAAGGATGTTGTGGCAATGTTCCATGTAATGCACAACACAAGACATCAATACCACGGCTCCAAGCATGGTGGAGACAAGAGAAAGACATAAAAATCATGTGATGAAGTCACCATGATGATCCTAGTAGAGAATAGAACTTCACCATGATGATGATTGGGTCCTTACTCACAATCACGTTGTTTCACAAACACAAGGGTAGGACGAGGGAATCATCTATTGGAAATGTTGTCATTGATGTCAAAGCGTATTGGCAAGGTTATTTTTAGTGGCATTGATGTCAAAGAAAATTGTAGCAGACCTTACTTTGAAACCTAAGTCTAAATGCATATGAATCGACTAAGTAAAGAAAACAAGAATTGTGATTATGTGAAGTAATGAAAAGTGATTAAGGATGCATGAAGTGAAGCATTCATTTTATCTATGATGGCCGACTTCATCTATATATGGCAGGGCTCAAGGCAGCGATGAAGTTAGTTAACAAAGGCAGTGGTTATATGTTAGTAAAAGGCAGCAATAAATATATTCATAAAGGCAGCAATTACTATATTTTAAAGAGGTCGATCTCCCTCTAAGGAGATTTATTTGCAAGTTTCTAGAAAGGGTGGCAAAATACTTGAAGAGGTATTAGTCACAGCTATCAAAAAACACCATTTATAAATAATTAATAATCTAATAAATTATTAGATTATTAATTATTAAATGGTGTATGTTTTATATAGAACATATGATTGTAAGGTTTTATAACCTTATATTAGAACAATATATAAATGTTTTAAGGGCGTGACTCCTAATAACATTATGTACTAACAAAGACTGGTAACATATTCTAGTTGTGAAAGAAAGTAAGAAAAATAAGGACTGGTTGAAGTATGTAGGTAACTTTATAAAGGGCATGAATTTTCTAAAATGTAAAGTTAATGGTTGCAATGATGTTTAAAATATTGAAAGCAACGAATAGCTTATTTTATCCATCACTATGAAACTCTTCAAATTGAAAATCAAGTTCCATGGCCATGATCGGCATTTATAAGATTGCCACAGTCAATGTTGTGCAATATGATACACTGATGATTCAATTGGGGTTGCACAACTGATTTTGTTTGTGTATGGAATAAAGGGAATGAAAGACACAGTTGAATAAATGATCAAAACAACAGGAAACTAAATATAAATGAACAAAATTGACAAGTCATGGCAATGACTGTTTGTGGGCTTGTAGTTTTCTAAACAAGACATATTTCGAAAAAAAGGATGTCATGCCTGCATCTCACTATGTGAAATCTATAGCAATGAACCAAATTACACTCGTGAGCTTTGTATTGATAAATTTTCAATTTATTGTTGTCTATACTAAATGTTATGCAAATCTACTCTACATAGTATAGCTACTTGCGGTTGTAGTACTTCTTAACATTGATAGTATTTTCAGCAATTGTACATTGGCAGTCATGCTAGGTGCTATAAAACCTTTGTGGATGCAATGCTTACTTTTTAGCCAATGATTTGTTAGACTTAAAATAGATGCTTTCTTAATCCAAACTTCTGCTCATATGTTGGCATTTGAATCTTACAGGTGCGTTCTATTTCATTAGAGCTTGAGATACTTGCACGACATCAACATCCAGATTTGACAGTTCCTGTACTGAAGGTGAGCTTGGTAAATCAAATTCGAGATCAGCTATAAGTTTTAATTTTGCACAAGAAAATTATTTATGACAAGAACTTAGTTCTTAAAGTTTGTAAGCATTGTATGCTACATTTACTTTACAAATATAGGAAGACCTTATTTATAAATATATATTCTACAAAGTATAAACTTCAAAAACCAAGTTTCTAGTGTTGTGTGATCTAGGAACAAATAAGGTCTTTATATATTAGCAAGCATATATATTGCTATATGATCCTTTTTAGGCATAGAAATCAAAGCACTTTAAATGGCAAGATACAGTTATACTTTTGATATGATAGAAATCAAAGCACTTTTAATACTAATGAATTTCATCTCCATTTATATTGGTGATATTATTAATTTCGGTATAATGCAGGCTTGTACATTTTTTTATTTTGTAGTGAGACCAATATGCTGTCTTATGAATGGTAGATATGGGAATTTTATAATTTTTTTATATCACTACAAATTGCATTGTTGTCTTGTTATCTTGGGTTTTGAGGTTCACAATTATTGATGGTTTAAATCATAGTTTCAAGACTTGTGACTTGCCAAAACTCACCAGAACTAATTCTGAGTCACTCAATGACTTGGCAAAAACTTAACAAATTAAAAAAAATTAAATCTCTTAAAAAAACATAAATGCCTGGCAAAATATGTTAGAAAACATATGCAATGAGTTTGTGGAATGTTGGGTAAGTGTTTTCTACTAGATTTGAATAAAAGAGAGTACGCTATCACATCAACATGTGAAAACAACAATTGATAATATGATATGAATCACACGATGATTGAAAATCATTTTCAAAAGTAACAATTTCCTTCAAAAATTCTTAGTGTTTCTGGATTAAACTGTGCTTTTTAATCATGTAGTGTGATGCAAAATGTTGATGCTTAAAAAAATTACACAGTTTAATCCAAAAACACTAAAATTTTCTAATATGTATGTGGAAACATCATATCTCTAAATTTCATTCATGTTACACCATATTACATTTTCCGCTTCTCTGTAATCCTAGTGATTTTCAGGATCTTACTTTTCCATAACAGTTGTAGTGTTGGCTCCATCCTTTGTTACACCCCTGCAAAACTTGTTATTTGAACCTTGTTTGTCCACGTTCCTCTGAGCTATCTATCATCTATTAAGAGAGTTAAGGATAGCCGTTATAACTATAAGTCCCTTGTGCCTATCCTTAGGGAAGGTTGTTTGTCTTACGGATATTGTCTTTGTTATCTGATATTATGCAATGTGCAAAAATAGGTAACAGTGAAGTCAATTCAGAGAGAAAGGAAAAATTGCTGAACTAATTAAAGATACAGAAGCAAGGGATATCACAAAAATGTTTCAGCTATATCGGATCACAATGAAGTTGTTTGATGATAAACATGCCTTGAAAAGATCTTTGACATCCTTTGCAGAGGAAACAATAATGAATCACATAATTTGAACATTAAGGGCAACACAAGACAATCCAATTATGTGATAGAGGGCTTCATGATGGCGAAGGGTTATGAATTGTGTGACATACAGTTTGTTATTGGCATAAGTTATCAAAACATGTGATCAAGTATCAAAATACAGTAATTCAAGTGATTATGAGTAAATGGGTGGCGATTATGAGTTAATCATGTGATTAAGGCACTAAAGGTCGCACAAAATGATGAACATGATGTCTGCTATCCAACCCATCCAAAATTGCATTATCAAAGTGTTTTTCACCCTCAATAGAAAGAGATCATGCCTAAGTCTAATGTCAACTATTCTTAAAGTGTAAACCAAGGAAAAATAGGGTATTAGTCATTTATAATTGCGTTTCATCGTGCTTGATAATGGTGGCTTGTAAATCCTTCACTATATCCCTATTTCCATATGATTTTCAGTGGTTTGATAGTCTGAAAGGTAGAGTTTGCATGGTGTTTTGCGGTTCAAGTAGCAATTTTGATGGTCAGCAGGCTTTCTTTCACTTTTACCCCAAGTTTGAATATCGTTTTTGTGGGGTTTTGAGGTCATTTTTTTCAAAGTTCTTACAAAAGTTTTAGTTTCCGACCATTTCAATCCCTAGAACACATCATATTCAAATCATCAGGTCAGTTTGGTGAGGTTGTTAAATTCATGTTGCTTGGGGTGTCAAAGTTCTTTATGAAATCCATCAATTGGAGGATGAGGAGTGGTTTTAGAATCTCAGATTACATTCATGCATCATATTGCTATTTTTAGCAATGTCTATTTTGGTGGATGAGAAGAATCTATTTTAGGTTTCTTT
>VDFB02133845.1:0-25948 GCA_007258455.2 Sequoia sempervirens | reverse complement strand
TTTGTGCTTGTGCTACTTGTTTTTGCAATAGAAGTTGTGCTTGATCAGCCCTTTGTGCTTGCAATGCTTGGGCGGCTTGTTTTTGTTGTTGTTGCAATAATGCTTGGGCTTGTTGCGCTTGTAAGGCAGCATGGGCTACTTGGGTGGCTTGTGCAGCTTACTGAGCAACAAGTTGTTCATCTTTTTGTTTCTGAACTTGTTGGTATCCTCTTTGGAAAGCAGCTTGTAATACCACATCGTATTGGCTTGATGTGGTGGAAGTTGGTGGTGGTGGAGGTGGTGGTGGATTTGGAATGGTGTTTGTGAAGGTGGTGTTGATGTTTTGCGTTATGGATGGTGCTATTGATATGGTTGGTCCTTGGGAGACCATGCTTTGTGATGTTAAGGGGGTGTTTGATGATGTTTCCATTGCTTGTGTGTTTGTCGTTTGTTGTTGCGATATCAATGACAAATTTTGAGTGTTTGGTGTAATGATTTGATTGATATTTGGGATAGTGGTTTGATTGATATTTAGTAGAGGGGGAAGCCCTAAACCAAGGAGTGGTGTGGATGATAATGGAAATGGTGTGAGAGGTGGAAATGTAAGGGTTGTTAGTTGTGAAAATGGTGTAGTGTCAAATATGCCCCCTGGTCCGAACATATCTCCCTCTTCTTGCGAATTTGTGAGAAGAGGTGTTTGAGGTGTTGCGTGAAAAAATGATGATGATGGATCATGATGGAAGGTCAGAGGAACATTTTTGTGTAATTGGTTTTGGGGTATGTTTCTTCCAAGGTGGTGTTTGCATCCAAATTTTGATTATTAACAAGGGGGTGTTTTTGAATTGCATTAAGAAATGCACTTCCCTTATTAACATTGGGTTGGGTTGGATCAAATGATGTTGTGATTTGCGGAATGTTTTGCGTGATGTTTTGAGATGGGGGTGTACATGAGATGGGGATGGTGGATGAGATTAGAGGAAAAGATGTCTCCACTATAGTACTCACATCAAAATCCGAAGGTAACTTGGCCCCTTGTTTTTCTAGCTCAAGCATGTATAACAAAGGGTTGAACCTCATCATGATGTTGATGATTCTATGGTTGTCTAGATTTTGGAACATTTCAGTCATTTCCTCATGAGACATTCCAAAAGTAAGGTCCTCTCCTTGGTTTTCTTCTTGCGGATTTTGTGATGATGAGAGGGTCAAAGGATTACTTGATTCGGCGGGATTCATTTATGCATTTGTTTGGCTAAGATCACTTCAAGCGGGTGTTTCTTTGTTGGCTTCCATACTCTTCTTGTATTGAGATCTAGTTAGAACCATAAAACAAGGATCACTCTTCAAGAATATGGGAGATGAATCTCTTGATTCTTTGGATCGATTTTTATTTTATGCTCAAAGTAGAAAGTTTTTAGGATTCCTTGAGGATCAAAGGTGATGATATGATGATGATGTTAGGGATGGATGATACAGATGTTTTTGGATTTTGATAAATCTTGAATGAGATACTAGGCTTTTATGACTTGCAGATTTTGATTTTGATTTGTTTTTGGATTTAGGATTTTGTCCTTGGTTTTGATTTTGATTTTGATTTTGAATAGAAAGACCCTAAGATGTTTGATGATGATCTAAGGGATAGCTTTACTCAAAGGATGATGATTTGAATATGTGTGAGGAAAAGGATGCATCTACCCACACCTATTCAAACAAGATGATCATTTCACTAAGTATATGAAGAAGGATTCATCTACATATACTAAGCTAGACAAGATGATTTTGATAACTTTGACTAAGCATATGCAAAAGGATGCATCTACACATACCTAGCCAAAGGTGTTTTTTAATAATTTTTTCAAGGATTTAGTCTCAATGATTTTGATGATTTTGATTTTTCCACAAAGCCTAGTATTTAAGGAAGATTTCAAGATTTATCAAAAGGTGATGATGATATGATGTTGTTTTGATGTTTTGGAGGATGGAAGAAAAATATTCTGATTTGCTTTTGATCCTAAGATGAACCTAAAAAGGACACTTTGTTTTCCTAGACCTAGGTATTGAAGAGTATGCAAATGCTTCCTAAAGACATTTGTAACCAAGAAATGATTTCATTTGAACATTCATTTTTGGATTTCCAACCAATGACTTTTTCTTTGGGATTGTGAGTCTTCAACACATATGAAAGTTCATTTTTCTTAGCTTTGCTTAATGACTTTATTTTACCAAAAACACTTTCTTCGATTAGGTTTTCAAACTAAGATGTCCAATGTCTTAATTTCTTCAAACCCCACAATTTATGTTATGTGGAAATTCAATGAATTTAAGGCAAGGGTTTTCCTATTGTTTACTTAAGGAGACAAATAGAGATATAACCCAATGCTTAGAAACCTCTAAGGATGTGAATACCAAGGGAAAGCAATAACATATGGATTGAGTCAATTGTATTTGTCTTCAAAAGGTTTTGAAATTTGGATGAGGTTCAAGTGTTTGTTTGCATGGTGTTTTCGATCAAGCAATGCATTTTGTAACCCAAGAATAAGTACAATCCTATGGATGTGTAAGACAATATTTGTTGGATTCCCACTTGGACAAGTCTAGCTACACTTATCTTTAGCTAATGGTTAGATGCTTGACCCCACTGACTCCCCTCCATGACACTCACTTGTACGGGGCAGCCAAGCATCAATACCCATGAAAATCCCATGGCATGTTTTCCATTTCTACTAGAAGACCGTAAAACTTTGGGGTGGCTTCAGAACAATTGTTCTTGCACCAATAAATAGATTAAAGGATTTTGGAAAATTCTAGCACATGGGTTTTAGTAAGGACTTTCTGTTCGTGGAGATTGACCCATACAACAAGAGTCCCCTTTTGGATCCATCTTGTTGGAATTAACTGTATGATATTGGTGTTTACTCCAATATCCACATTTATATACAGTTGGAAATACTCTTGGCTTTAGAGTGTTACCAGTTGAGTCGTTCCCTTGGGTGAGTACTTTTTCCCCAAGGTAGGCCCTCTAGGATAAACAAAAGCGAATGAAGAACAATATTTGTAACTCGATCAATCCTTGTTGGAAACAAAGAGAGAGAATATATGCAACAATGCACCCACTCACACTCACACAAGATGTTCAATTTTAAACCCAAATCAAAGTGTGGAGGTGATTGCTTTGTCTCACCCTAAAGTCATGAAAAAAGCCTTTTGATTCTCAAGATCGCTATAAAGTGCGAGAAAAGCGCATACATCCTTTTTCAATGGATTTAGTTTATGTAAGCCCTCACAAAAAACAAAGTTACACTTGTTCTTTTTAAATCCCCAAAGCAAAATATGAGTTCTTTTTAAGCAAAAGAACACAAGTGGAAGATACCTTGTTCAATTGTTAATCCAAGAAACAAAATCTAGTAAGTTGTGATCCTAAAATTCATTTTAGCCTTTGCAAGAAGAAATTGAAAGGTAATTTTTAAACCCAAACAAAAATTAGTGTCCTAAGAATAAAAGGATAACAATTTCTTAACCAAGTGCTAAGCAAACACTAAAGTGTTTAAAAACACTTTGATTTGACTAACATCCTTCTCATGCTTCTCCTTTCTTCAATTTTGATTTCCAAACTACAAGGAAGAAAACCTAGTCAGATTCTGGAAAATATAGAAATTAAACAGCAGAAAATAGAAGACACATTAATCATAAATCAAAAGCACGTGCTAAAAATAAAATTTTCCCTTTTTACTGTCTCCCAGCGTCGCAATTTAATTTTTGAGCGGTACTCTCACAGTGCTGCTTACCAGTCAACATCGCTCTATGTCAGGACAAAGAGCTCAACTACATCGCACTTTTCACCCAGCGTTGCAATTTCCTTCCATTGTTCATAGTTTTTGAAAATTTGAAAATTCCTGCAACTCAACAAGTCCAACTACGGAGTTTAAAAATCAAATATTTTGGTGGGACGAGTCTAGCATCACAGTTTTAATTTTAAGCTGTGCCATATAGCGACAGTGAAGAGTCAACAGTGCCAAAATAGTGACGTTGAGCTCCCAGCATTGGAATTTTTTGTGTGTGAGTGAAAACGTGGAAATTTTAAGAAAAGATGAGAAAGAATGATTTCAATCCCTCCTTCTAGTGCCAAATGTGCAAACCCCAACCTTGGTACCTGCAAAACAACAAGAATAAACAAGTTAGACAAAAGATTGCAAGCCAAAACAAGGATTCCCCATGAAATCCATTTACAACTTCAAACTAGGAAAGAAAATAACAAAAAACACAATGAAAATGATAAAACAAAGATTAAATCCTAATTAGATGTGCAAACTCATGATCCCATGGGGGAATTGGTGCCAATTTGATGTGAAAATTGGCCCTTTCCCAATTCCTATGATGCAAGCTTGATGCTTTGAAGATGATTGATCCACTTTGTTGGTGAAGATTGAGAACTCCAAGCCAAAATTTGTAAAAACCTAGCTATGACTCAATGATAATGGATAAAATTCAAGAGATATTTGAGCATGGTAACTTTTCCTAGATTGTGGATGATGAAATGAGGATATGAGCTCTTTATTTATAGAATTCCAAAATGGATGAATGTCCAAATTTTAGCAATGTGGGACTAACATTCATCCAATGATATGATGCCACTTGTCAAGCTATGAATGGATGAAGGATGTGCAAGATTTGGGGTTTGTGCCAATAAATGCATAATTTTGAATTTCAAATTTGTTGAAATGACATGCAAGAGGGAAGGGAAAATGCAATAAATGCCACTTTTCCAAGGCAAATGACATGTAAGATGAATTTATTTTGTTGTATGTACATGTTGACTTGGAATTTTGAATTCAAATTGAGAGAATATTCCAAAAGATGCCTTGTGAGGAAAATAGGGATTTAATAAATGAATTAAATATATTTTCATGTGCAACTTGCATTATCTAGAGGATGGGACATGAGATGAGATTAAATTAATCAAGGGTTAATTAATTTAATAAGAGAGATTATATGATGTGACCTATTTGACTCAAATTTATGGATTTATTTAAATCAACATAAGAGAGGAATATGACAAGAGATTAATTAAATATGGATTTTGATTTATTTAATTAAAAGAGATGGTGTTAGATTAAATCAAGTAAGGTTTTAATTTATTTAATTTACTAGATAGACTTTAGAGATTTAATCAAATAAAATTGATTATTTAATTAAATAGGGATAATTAGATCAGATGGATTGATTTAATTAACAAGAGAGAGTGACTTAATTAGACAAAATGATTTATTTAATTAAGGGATGAAAGTTGATGAATTTAATTAGATAAGGAGATTTGATTAAATGGTTAGACCAAAGGATGATTTAGGAAGAAACGATGTTAGTAATCAGGATCAGATGCACAATGTCAATTGGTATATTTTACGTGTCTACAACTTCACAACCACACTATTATGTTATTAAGTATGAGCATGAGATGTAGATAACATAAAGTAAAATCAACACAATGAACACCAAATTTTACATGGAAAACCCAATAAGGGAAAAACCACAGTGAGGATTAATTCACAATATAAAGTGATAGCAAAACTGAATACAAGATGCTCACTGCCCACGATAGGACTCACTATTTAGATACAAAGGCTCACTACCTATAGAAAGATTACAAAACAAAATTGGATTTGCAACCGAAATGAACTCATGAGAGTGCACCTAACATGTGCTAATACAATTCCAATGATGTTCAATAGACTAACTTAACACAATTCATCATTTTCTCACTTGTTCACATTCACATTCACAACTATCTCATCTATATCAATCTTCAAAAACTATCCAATATATATACTCAATCTATCCACAAGCATTAATTAGGTTGGATTAATTAGATGCAATCCTTGTTTACTAAAAACACCAACTGTCGGCTTTAGACATTCAAAAAATATTTCCAGATAATAAATCAAAACATGTAGCACACTTTATCATGTCAACATAGACCTAAGATAGGTCACACATATATCTATACAAAAATTAATTCACCATATCACCAATTATCCATAAAGTTGGTCAAAGATAGGCTAAATAGAAAAGTGTAATCAACAGAATGATACCAATACACCATATGAGCACTAGAGCATGAGAGATTCTAAACGTACATGCTTTCAATATCTATAGACCATTTCCCAAAACTGCAAGTAGCAACTATCAGCTGCAGAGGATTGCGGACCAAAATATCAGAGGGTGTAAACTGTTTACTAGTTTAGATACTAGACCAAAATACTGGATCAAACACTGACTTAGTCTTGCAGTCACAACTTGTATAACATGGTGACATCATTGACAACACAAAATTGTATTGTTAGCCATTCTTCTTCATTCTTCCAACAAACATCACCTTATAATTAATTAATCATTAATTAGTTATTAAGTCTTTTATTAATTTATTCACTTAAGCTAAACTTAGGATTTTTTATTATTAGTGTAATCAAAGGAAAATCCTAAAATTATTATTAAAGTGGGTTAGCACAATAACAGAAAATCCTATGAAAATAACAAAGTACAATGGAAGTGAGGTGAAGACAAAAGGGATAGTGTTACCCTATGTCTCCACCTTCCATGATTAACCTCTGTTACACCTCCTAGCTTGCAGATAAATAACAATGCCCTCAGATTTATGAGCAACTATGACTAAAGACTAAGCCCTATGCAAGTGTTGAAGGATTTGCAGAAAATAAAAATGACCCTACAATGAGCTAAAATGACTATGACCTAAGTTGACAGCAAATTGACATAAACTAAAAATGCAAGAAGTCAAAATGAGCTAAAGACTGAGGGAGAGACAAATGAGGTCAAAATTGCCCTTTTATAAAAATTGCAATTTTGAACGTGTGGCCAGGATGAAAAGATGACAGGAACCCTAAGATCAATGCTTAAGATTGAATATTGCTGTGTGCATTAGGGTTAGGTCAAAATTAGGGCAACAGGTAAGAATGAAGGGTGGAGATTGAATTATGAAATAATTCAATCAACGGTCGAAAATAAATGAGAAGTCAAAAGTCAAGAATTAAATTGGAGGATAAGGCTGGCACGGACAAAGAGGTTGCTGGAGAAATTAAATAATAAGATTTATTTACTCCAGACAACTAGCAAGTAATTAAATAATAAAGATATTATTTAATTATGGAGGAATGTGATAAAAGAATTATTTTGAAATTAAATAATGATTTTAATTCAAAATTCAAGAGAATGGCTAAATTAAATAAATCAAATTTATTTAATTTTAATGGGAGAAAAAGCTAATGATTAATTAAATAATTAAATGAATTATTTAATTATAGTGGAAAATGGACAGAATTAAATAAATAAGAATTTATTTAATTTTTTAGGAGAAGGGGACTTAATTAGTGGCGTAATTAAATAAATAAAATTTATTTAATTAATCAAGAAGACATAAATGGTAAAGGGAAATTAAATAAATTATGAAATTTATTTAATCAAAGGAAGACTTTAGATAATTAGTGATGTATTAAATAAATAAATAATATTTATTTATTTAATAATCAAGGAGGAACAAATGACATGAATTAATTAAATAATTATGAATTATTTAATCAATAGTCGAATGTGGACCAAGGACATAATTAAATATCTTAATTATGCTAGGACAGTGGTAAAAATGAAGCTCAGGCCTAGGTCATTTTTAGGTGTCTACAATTAGATTGGGCTAAATATAGTTCAAGTTGTTTGATTTCATGAGATTAAGACACTTGTCATAATCTAATCAAATCCTCATGTAGGGTTTTTTTTTCCTTTTATAAGGATTCACATTCACTGTAATAATTAATCCAAGTATTCATTATTCAATACAAAAGGTATATCATATAATTTTTTGTATCAATTATTTCTCTCTTGGTTGCATAAAAAAACAGTTTTTTTCATCTCTCCTATGTGATATGTATTTTATTTTTAGGCGATTTCTAGGAGTTGTGGGGTTTACTATCAACTCCAACATGAAAAAAGAGCACCAAATTGTGACTTCCTATCTAAATTTTGAGAGATTTGTCTTTGAGGGAAAAATTGGCTCATCCTAGGGAAAAATGGGCATCATCATTGGTTCCACAATGGCTAAAAATTCTAAGATCACCTACTATTTTGTCAAATTTGGAGTAGTTACAAGATAAAAATTAGGGGTTGCACAAATCCCAAATAATTTCATATAGTCATATGGATCCATAAAGATCTATATGACCATAAAAACCTATCATCATGTGCACTTATGCAAGTTCCTTATTATGAAACAGGTTAAAAAAATTAATTTAATTTTTTTACAAAAATTAGCTTTCAAAAAAAATAAAAAAGGAAAAAGCATGTCAAAAAATAATCAAAGTAGGCGAACATGCCAATGTAGGTCCTATACAAGTAGAATGGGCTCATTTAAAAATCTAGTGGTAGGGAGTGTGTGCCACTAGGCCACTATGACAATTCCTGACAACCCACCATTTTCTAAGGGCATATCTTGGTAAGACCATCAACCCCCGTTGGTTGATCAACTAACATCAATGGTGTTTTCCCTACCGTTGACGATCTGTCATCCCTAACCAACAACTTTCCAAACTCCTCAGCACTAGAAAAAAATCAATATTAGCAAAATATATTGGCATGATAGTGACTCAAATTTTCAAGAATGATAGGCAACATTCAGTGAAGAATATTCAAAGAATCACGATAATATATTAGTTATCAAAAAAATTCATTCGATCAACAATTCTTTTTATAAATGAGGAATATTCCTAGAATATTCTTGTTGATGTCATGCCTACACCAACATGACATCAACCATATGATAAAGTACTCAACTCCTCTCCTAGCCCCCATTTCCCCTAAAGGTTTTATTTTTTATGGAATAACTTGGGCATACAATTTTAAAATCAGACAAATGAGATATCATCAAAAAGTTGGTTCCAAGAACTTTCTAGTGTTGTAGGCCTTGCTATCATTTTTTTCTATGGGTTTATTTTATTCCTAGTCAAATTTAGATCATCATTTTGTGCTTCCTAGCTCATGTAACGTTTTTCCTATATCTTCTATTTTTGAAATTCTAACAGTATTGGAAAGGTATTTTATAGATCTATAGATCCATTCATGCACCCTTTCTAGAATCTTCTCTAGGTACATTTTATTCATTTTTTGTGATTTCGCATTTCTATCAATTACTTGGATATCTTGGCACTTGGAAAGAACATTTTTACATTAGATGACTTCATTTGATCTACTTTATATGTACTAAGGTTATTTGTGTCTAACTATTGAATTTGAGGAATTAGCTTGGGTTCTTTTTCCATCCATTTATGGTCATCATGGAAAATGATAACTATGAATCTTGGCAACGCAACATCTTGACACATCTTAGGTGGTTTTATCTTTTTCCATATCTATATGGACTCATACCTATATTAGACACACTAAGGAGTTATTCAACATGTGGTTTTATTAGTGTTCACGTTGTATGGATTATTTGTTTTAGTGTTGATTCTTACACTGTGTGCTATATTGGACATTGATTGTCCCCACACACTTTGGACTCGACTTTGGGAGATCCACAGAGACCCTCATATCTCTCCATTCTCATAGGATTCTACTATAGATTGTCACATTCCTCTTGTAGATTTAGATTGTATACCCTTTGATGATGATAGTTTAAAGGAGCTTGAGTATATCACAGGTCTTGCATGTTCTAATGAGTCAAAGGCTTGTCCTCATGTTCCCACTCTTTAGATCAATACTTCATCACCATCATTTGTTGTTCCTAATTAGCTTGAAATCACCACATCCTTAGCCCCTATTAGTTCAATGTGGTATGGCATTCATATTATTCTAGACATAGCTACTTAGGATTCATATATTTCAAACATATCATCCATGTTTTTAGAGTCTCAAATTGTAGATTTAGATGATTAATTTGAGGACATTCATCTCCTCTTTGTTGATAGTCACATCAATGATGTTTTCCCACCATCAACATTGCCTTTGTAGATTGTTCTACATCAATCTTCACTAGTTTCTAAATTGGCATCATCTCTTTCCAACATGTAGAAACTTGAGCACTTATCAAAGGAACACATCATTTAGATTTGGAGTTCTGATTCTTCCACATTTTTACATTGGCTTCTCCAAACACTAGTAGATTTTTTTCTTCCTAAGGGGATAATTTTTTTTGTAGAAAGTTGATCATATTTTTTCTTCAGGTTTTAATCATTGGTATAGGAGCTACTTCTTTGTGGGGGGATTTATATTCTCATTTTTTGTCTCCTATTGGGGGACATTTGTTGTAATTTTATGATAGAATCAATTCATGGGGGGTCACATTGAGACCTCCTTCGATCCTTGTTTCACTAGTGTATTTATTTCATTTTCTCTCTTTTGGAGAGGAGCTTTTCCCATGTAGTTTTCTCCTTTTCTTTGGTTATGAGAGATTCATTTGTTTATACATGGATACCTCATCAATCCCTATAATTGAGACCCATTCATGCATCCATGATTACATTCTTCATCAAGATTTTTATCTTCTCCCTAAGTTGATCTTAAGGGGGGTATTGGATTAATTAGAACATCATTTCATAATTAATTAATCAAAAATTAATTATTTAATCCCTTATTACTTTATTCACTTAAGTTAAACTTAAGAGTGTTTTTTATTAGTAGATTGGGCTATATAGGTATAGTTGTCTCATTGCATTCAAGATTAATACACTTGTCACAATCTATTAAAATCCTCATCTCGGGTTTTCTTTTTCCTTTCATTCATTGGAATAATTAATCTAGGTATTCATTATTCAATACAAAAGGCATAATAGATTCCTTTTTAGATTAATTATTTTTCTCTTGGTTTCATAGAAAATCAGTTGCTTTGATCTCTCATATGTGATAGATGTTTTAGTTGTAAGTGATTTCTAGGAGTTCTAGGGTTCCCTAGTAACCCCGACAATAAACTCATATCCTTCTTCTATAATCATCAATAAATAAAACATAAGATGTTAATTTTGTAATCAGAGGGAAAAAAATATGAACATATCATAGACAATAATATAGAAAATACCACAAGATTTGTGAGAACAAGTATAATTGAATGTAATTTTTCCATAAATTTTCTACTCAAATTCAAATTAAAGATTATAATTTGTTCAACCTTCAACAAGGTATTTATTTTTCAAGTTCGATAGATCATTTTATCCTATGTGGCCTAATCTTCAATATCATAACATATTACATAATATAAGTAACTTAGAATAATTGGAAATAGTCCCCTTAAGTACCTAGAAAACATGACCACCTATTGAAGAGGATACTATCTCTTTACCCAATGAACTCTAGTCACATATTTACTATTCAAAAAATTACTATTACACTCAATAATAGATGCATCAAGCCGAAACAATGTTCCTAATCTATTGTCTCTAGAAATAACCATATCACCTCTTACAATTTTAACACATGGTTCAATAAATTCCCCTTCACACCATCTATTAGTTTATCATAGATACGAGATTGTGTATGAACTAATACTACAATATGTAAGACACCATAAAATATCCTAAATCTACCATCATAAAATTTAATTTGTACATTATCATGTCCAGTAATAATTAAATGAGAATTATCACCAGAGTACACATTACTTCATTCATATATTTAATAATTATAGAACCAATGCATATTACATGTCATGTGAAAGGATGAATTTGAGTCAATTAGCCATGTATTCTCATCTACATGAGTGGCTAAAGCTACAATGAATGTGTCACCATATTCCTTCTTATACATAGAACTAGAATCAATGTTATTCTTCTTTATGTTCTTCTCTTCTTTGTACTCCTAAAATAAGTGAATATGTTTACTACAATTATACAAAATATCTTTGAATTTTATAGGAGATTTAGATCTCCCCTTGGACTTGGATCTAGATTTTCCACAACATTTTTCTTTCTTTTCAATTTATTTATTTTAGTCTTCCTTGAACATTTAAATCCTCTTTGGATCTTAGATAGACCTTCCTCCTCATATCTTTAAAAAATAAATAACCAATAAAATCTTGTATCTTTAAAGTTATAGAAGTGCTCCCAATGGCCACACCTAGGCTATCCTATTAGTTTGGCAATGAACACAACAAATTTTGATATATTTCCTCTTCATCCATGTTTACACCTACAAAAATTAATTAAAACACCAACAAGTTAATTAATATTTGGTGGTTTACAATTCATCCAAATTCTTTCATCCTTAAGTAATAGAGCATCTTCGTCAAGAATATTTTTTTCACTAAGGATTTTAATATATCCCTCCATGTTTCTTCCATGAATAGTTTGTAGTGGGATCATCACAAATATTTATATAAATAGAGTCTATAAGGAAAAATATTATTAGGAACTTTTTCTTTCATGTCCATTAAATTATACAAGGATTCATAAGTAGTATATGTAGGCCTCTAAAAAATTGCATCACTAGTATCTCATAGATCATAATTAGTCAATATAACTTTCATTTTTTAGTTTCTAAATCTAAAAAAAAAATTGAAAAAAAATCCACCTTAATTGTCCTTGATGTTATTGCCATATTTATTTCCTAAAACAACTTGATCATAAATTTATCATTCTACATAATATCCCACTAAAATAATGATTAGCTCAAAACCCTCTACCCAACAACTAGATCCAAAAGTGATGAAGCTCTAATACCACTTGTAAGGAAGCAAGGTATGGAAAAATAGCTTCCTATTCTTTTCTTCAAGGGAGTGATGTAAAAAACCATAAAATATGATTTATAAATAGAGAAAGTAGAGAAATATAATCTTAAGAAAATGAATAATTATACCATAACCTAGTTATTTACATGGGGAAAATACCTTCAACAAAAAAACCCCACACTCCAAAACATGTGTGATATATTATCAAATCTAAAAGAAGATTACAATAAAATTTTAATACAATTCTTTTTAGGATTAATTTACTAGCAATGAACTTGGAATAATTTTGGGACCATTTCAACAACACATTTGTACTTAAAAATTCTTGTATGAAGCCACTTACTCAAGTACCAACTTATACTCCAATGAGCAATCTGGGAAACTAAAAATGGTTTCCAAAACCATGTTATAAAACCCTCCAAAAATTTGTTCCCAACTAACACAATTTTTAACTCCACCCAAGAATATTCCATGCCACCAACTAAAAATAGTAAACTAATAAACCATCTTTAACTCCAAATTTGACCCACTCAATATGGGCATACAACTTGAACTAATAATTTATTATTTCAAAATAAGAATCATATGAAAAATAATAAATCCTTTCATAGATGGTCAATATTCTAAAGTAACCTCACCTATTCTTGACCCTTATGTGGCATAATATATCATATAACTTGGCATAAAAATTTTTAAAAGAGGGAAAATCCAAATCTTCTAAACATATCAAGCTTATGATGAGTTATAAATCATATATAAAATTAATTAAAAATGCCATTAGGTTCATTACACAAATTCCAAAACTCCATTTGAGGTTGAGCACAACTATTAATTAAAAAATATTTTAAATTATTAGAAATTATTAACTAATAAATAACTGAATTGGGTACTTGATAAGGTTCAAAAACCTTAATTTAAAAGACCAAAGGGGTAAAGGAAGGGTTATCATGTGCTACAATGAAGGAGAAGGTTGAATCTCCCACTATGGAGAGCAATAAGAAGATAATTCCTATTTTAGGAGTAGAGATGGTGATAGATGCTACCACAAATATGAAAGAGAAGAAGACATGAAATATAGGGATACCTAGAAAGGAAGTGGTGGGAATTATAATTAGAGTAGATGATGAAGGAGAATCCCCATAAAAAATCCACACACCATTAAAAAAAAACTTCAAAAGAGCAGAAGATATAAAAATATGTGACTTTTCTTATTATTTACAAAATAATAGCACCAAATCTAAAACTTACATTGAATATAGGATAATGCCTCTTGCTACAATAACATGGACTACATTACATCTAGGAAATAAAACATGCTAGTCTATTTATGGTGATAAAACCTAATGCTACAAAATCCAACTCTTCAACTTGTAGCTTCACCCCAATTTCATTGTCCTAAATGAGAATTTTCCTCTCAACTCTAATGGATTAATCAATCCTCCCATGCCTAGAAATTTTAAATCTCAAGATGCTCCTATAATATGGAAAAATAGGCCTTACATGAATTTTGGAACCTTTTGGAACATAATTTTCATTTGTACCTGTCCTCTCCTAAAAATAGCTCAACTTTTAAGAGCCATAACTTTCGATTCACACACTTGATTGAGCCCATTTTATTAAAAAATAGAGCTCATATTTCTCTACAACATACTCCAAGGACAATAATTGACCAATTTTTACAAGCTAAATTCATCATTTAAGGATCCCAATTTTAAGTTCAATATTTTTAATAGAATTATTGAACCTTGAAACTTTTATATCTCACTATCTACAAATGATGTTTGCTTAATATTTTAACCATGTGCTATTTTTACAATTTCAAAGCTCTAGGTAAATTTCTTGGTCCGTACATGCTCAAATTCCAACTAACAACATAAAACCTACTAATTTTAGCCCTCATTGAAAATTTATCCACCAAACCAAACAAAAATCAAAATAAACATTTTTCTAAGTGATGCAAGATTGCTCTTACACCCTGGATGCTCCTACATTAGCAAACAAGGGTATGAAATAAAAATGGATAAATTATTTAGAGGAACCTATTTCAATTATAGAGAAGAAGGGCATAAATAATTGAAGTACTAGTATAGATCTATATTACACTTTTGGCCATCAAAATAGTTTTGGGTAAAATCTAATTTTTATTTATATTTTGATTATTTTATCATTTATTTTTCAATTTATTATAATTAAGATATTATAATAAAATGTGATGCTAATTAAAAATTAAAAATATATGATGTCCTAGAGGAGAGAATCCTCACACACAAACACACACAACATATATGTATGTATGTATGTATATATGTGTACATATATGTGTATATATATGTATGTACATATAGATATTTATATGCATACATATACATATACATACATATACATATATATATACATACACATACATATACATACACATACATATACATATATATGCATATACATACATATACATATATATACATATACATATATATATACATATACATATATACATACATACATATAATACATACATATATACATGCATATACATATATACATGCACATATACATACACACACACACACACACATATATATATAGATACATATACATATATATACATACATATACACATATACATACACATGCATATACATATATACATACATATACATATATGCATGCATATACATATACATACATATATACACATACATATACATATATTTACATATACATATATATACATATACATATATATATACATACATACATACATACATACAGCATACATACATACATACATACATACATACATACATACATACATATATATATATATATATATATAAATTTAGACAAAATTCAATATCTCATGAAAACAATGAAATTTTAAGTAAATGCAATTTTATAAAAAAAAAAAAATTTAAAACTCATAAAAAAATATATGTTTTCTCCATCCACTAGATTTTCAACTTGTCTAAGTGATAAAAAAAAAAAAACTATATTTTTTTATGGTCCATTGATGTCAATTTTTATTTTTTTTCAACAACCATTATAATTATCTTAATTTTTTTTAAACTATATCCAAATAATTCTATAAAATTTAATAAATATAAACACAAACTACATTAATATTTGTACATTTAATTCATTTAAAACATTTTAAAATTTAAAACATAAATTTCACTTTTAGATAGTCCAAGATTTTTTAAAAAGTGTATTTTTGTTGGTCATTTCCTTTATAGAAGTGTGACATAGTTCTATAAATTTACCTACCAAGAGAAAAGAAAAATGAAAATTGCATAAAATATATATAGAGAAGAGATGTCACCTACTTTATAAAGGGAACCTAAACATGGAGAAATATTTTCACAAAACAACCTTGAGGTTTAGGGGGAGAGATGATCCAACACTAAGGAAGACACTATTCTAAACTAGATACAAGGAAAGAGGTAAGATTTATGATATTTGGTGAATGGAAGACAATTTGGGGTTGATGAGGATGAAGCATATGTTCCCATATATTACTAAATGATTTTTTTAAGAAGAAAAGGTACCGATGGAATAATAGTTTTTGGTCAATTTCCACATAGGGGCATACCATGATAAGGTGATTGTACCATAGAAAAATGGATCTTTGGACATTTTCATGGTCATTTAGTTTTTTCCCTGTGATTCTTGGCTTATTCTCTTAGATTTAATGTTGTAATGTGACTTATACATTCACATTAGGCCTTGAATATTCAAATTATTAAGACTTTATGATGTCATGTGAAGGTGTTGTAACACATTTCTACACTTTTATAGACTCTTCTTATAATTCATCTAAATATTCCCTTTTTATCCCTTACCAAGTCTCATTTTTAATTGTTGTAAAGTCTTGTAACAAACTTTCACACTTTTCTAGACTTTTCATCACTAATTACACCTTTCTTATGCTTTATTTGGCCCCTTTATGCACTTATAGGCCTTAATTAAGTTTTTTTTTTAATTAAACTCGACAAACAACATTAAAGACAAATTAATTCTTAACACCCACTTGCTTGCCTTGAGTGGGACCCATTCGCCATGGGTGGTGAATGAGTCCCTCTTGGCACAAAATTCAAAATGAATTCAAATTTCTTTTTGGTTTTTATTTATTAAGACCTTAGGTCAGCCTGTGATGTATTTTTTAGGAAATTAGGGCATAAGTGTGTATAAATAAGTGTTTTTCTATCCATTTGAAGACCCCATTCATTCATGCATTCAATCCATCATAACATTCAAGTATTCTAGCATCCTTAATCATTCAATCAAGAAATTATCAAGCATCTTGGAGCATCCATTTACATATCTTCAGATGTTAGCAACAAGGGTTTGCCGAGTTTAAGACACTTGAATATTATTTGTTCACCATTTCTTTCTCATTTCATTTCTTTATCAAGGGTTTGATTACCAAAGTGGGATTTGACCAAGGAAAATCCCTGTACTCTAACCCTTAACCATTTTGCCCCTCTTTACATGTGTGTTTGCAAGTCTTGTAGCTAGATTTTTTAAAGAGATAGGTGTTGAAAAGTGGTCAACAAGTCATCAAAGCTATTCAAGTCAACAAAGACCTAATTCAAGCTTGGAGACATCATTTAGCCCATTTTCTACAGTTTCAGTTCCATCAACCTGACAAGAAGACAAGTGCAGATCTAGACCCACATAGTTGACTTCAGAATTTGTAGATTTTTGTAGGTGGATTGATTTTCCATTAGTGGTGAATGAGTCCCACTACCAGGCTAGAGAAAGTATTTCCTGAGGTTTTTAGTTCCCAGCATCCTAAAACCTATTTCAATAGAATTTACCAGCACCTGGACTGATTCACCATCTATTGTGAATGAGTCCCAATGGTCATTAACAATGATTTCTGAAACATTCTAGAACCTTCCAGCATCAGTATTCTACTTCCAAGTGCACTCCATTCAATTTCATTAAGTTATGTTTTCATTTTTGCATGTTTCTAGTTGACGAGGGAGAAAACCCGAGACATAGAAAATGATGCAAACAACCAGAGGAATTTTATTATTTTTCAGAAAGAAAAATCTTACATGCAAAGGATCTCAAATCCTCGAGCTCTGCAATACATACAAATTATAGAAAACTATAGAAACTATAGAAATTCCCCTTTCACGGCATGCAAACTCTTTTCCCCAAAAAGCTACCCAAAAATTAAAAACTAGCCCATAAAAAATAGACCCTCTTTGGTTTGGATCCAAAAAAAACATTTGAGTTATGAGTTTTGACAGTTAGGTGCCAAAAATTATAATTTGAAATTCAAAATTGAGTCCTAATTCAAAAATTGACAATTTTCCAAAAATTGACCAACTTCCGAAAACCATAACTTTTGATCCGGGACCCCATTTTTTGAACCATTGGAAAGGTCTCGGAGTGAAGAACGCACTAAGAACCAGCTTCGCTAGCTCTAACGATTTCTAGGCCTGTACGGGACCATTTAGTGCCTCAAACTGGACTTAGAAGGTTTTTCAGGGCAAAAAGCAAAAACTAAAACTTGAATAACTTCCAAACCGTGAATGATCTTGACTTGATTCTTTCACCAAAGTGCTTATTTTTCCATCTTGAACCTTCCCGTAAATTTTTGTCTTCCCACACCTTCAAATTCACACCTACTAAAAATAACAGTTGAGCAGAAAAAGAAGAAAAGTAGTTCTTAAAATTGGGAACTCCTATTCGACAAAAAGGGTATCTAGAAATGTAAAAAAATCTACAAAAACCTAACAAAAGGAACATAAATGGAAGGCATATTTTTGGGTGATGCAAGATTTCCCTCACACCACTAGATGCTCCTACATCAGACACCTAGGGTAATTTGAGAAGTGACCCCGTCACGTCTCAGATGGTTTAGGAAAACCCAAATGGTCAACCTTTACCTTAGATAGCCATGATGAATCTTCTATAGGCCTTCCTCTCCACTTAACCAGATATTCTTCATACTGCCTATTTCATGTACTCCTTCCCACATGGCTATCCAGGATTTCTCCAATCTCCTCCTTCTCTGAAGTAGGTGTTGGAATGCCACATTGTTCCATTGTTGGTACTTCCTCTACGCCACCTTCATGATACTCTGTCAAATTTCAAATATTGAACACAGGGGAAATGTTGACTCCATCTGGCAACTCTACCTCATATGCATTCCTTGAATCATGCCTCTTCAAAATTTTATAGGGACCAAACTTCTTCATCTTTAATTTGTTATAGGTTCCCATTGGAAACCTTTCTTTCCTCAAGTGGCCATCACTTCGTCACCAATATGAAACTCCTTATACCTCCTCTTTTAATTTTCCTTAGCCTTATACTACATATTCACCTTGTTAATATGGTATCTTACCTTCTCATGTATATTCTTGATGTGCTCTACAAAGTCTTCGACTTCAACACTTGTCTTCTTCTCTTGGTCTATCTTCCTCAATTCTGGAGTGGTCTTATGATTGCCTCCATACATAATCTGGAATGGTGATCTACCAGTGCTTTTGTTGACAGAATTGTTGTAAGAAAATTCTACCTGGGGTAAGATCAAGTCCCATCCCTTGGGTTTATGTCCTACAAAGTATCTCAACAGGTTACCCAGACTTCTGTTCACAACCTCAGTCTGTCCATCAGTTTGTGGATGGTGTGCAAAACTGAACTTCAACTCTATTTTCAAGTTCTTCCACAAGGTCCTCCAAAAGTATCCATCAAATTTTGTGTCACAATCTAAGACTATACTCTTTGGCAGACCATGTAGCCTCACTACCTCTCCAAAGAACAAGTCAACAATGTGGACTGCATCATGGGTCTTCTAGCATAGGATGAAATGTGTCATCTTTGAAAACCTGCCAACTACCACAAATATTGAATCATTCCCTCTTTGTGTCCTTGGAAAACCAAGAACAAAGTCCATAATTATATCCTCACATGCCCTCTCTAGTACAAGTAAGGGCTGATACAACCCAGTATTCTTGCTCACTCCTTTAGCCATCTGACATACCCTACAACTCTACACAAAATTCTTCACGTCCTGTGATAACTGAGGCCAATAATAATGCTCACTGATAATGGTAATGGTCTTATCCTCACCAAAATATCCTGTCATTCCTCCACTATGCTTCTCCTTTATTAGGTTCTCCCTCATGGAACTCCTTGGAATACACAATTGGCTTCCCTTAAACAACATGCCATCCTGGATTATGAAATCCAACTACTTTGTCTTGTCAACTATAACAAGCTCCTTGCAAGCTTTCCAAGCCTCTACAAAATCAGGATCTTCAGGGTACAATGTCTTGAGTTCATTGAACTGAACCACTTCAATCTGCGTCTCCATCAACAATGTATGCCTCCTACTTAAGGCATCTACAACCCTATTCGACTTCCCACTCCTATGCTTTAAAACAAAGGTATAACTCTACAAAAATTCTACCCATTTCATATGCCTTTGATTTAATTTTCCCTAACTACTCAGGTACTGTAATGCTTGATGATCAGTATACAAAACAAATTCCTTTAGCAATAGATAATGTCTCAATTTCTTTAATTCTTGCACTATTGCATAAAATTCTTGATCATATACAAAGTACTTTCTCTTTGCATCATTTAACTTTTCACTGAAATAGGAACTGGGCTTACCTTCTTGGCTCAACACTGCTCCAATGGCACAACCACTAGCATCACAATCCACCTAAAAACACCTTATTGAAATTTGTATATTAAACTAGTTGCTCTATCACCTTTTGCTTCAACAAATCAAACTCTTTTGCTACTCCGTCTAATTGAACTCTTTTCTATCCCTCTCATTGTTTCAAATAGGGTACAAATACTACCAAGTTTCTAATGAAATTTTGTAAAACTCAAGCAAACCATGGAAAGATCTCAATCTTAGTAGCAATTTTGGGGTAGGAAATTCTAGAATAGTTCCTCACCTCTAGGTCCATCTTGAGACCTTTGTCAAGACAACAACCCCAAGTACACTAACCCTTCACAAACTACACTTCTTCGATACATCAAAAAATTTCTCTTTCTCACTTCAAAGTTTCATAAATATGCATTAAATGCTCATCCAAAGTCTTACTAAAAATCAAAATATCATCTAGATACACAATAACAAAACTTCCCAGAAACTCTTTCAGTACCTCATTCATGAGCCGCATGAATGTGCTCAGTGCATTGGTTAGCCCAAAGGGCATGACTAACCACTCGTATAGGCCCTCCTTGGTCTTGAAGGCAGTCTTCCACTCATCACCCTCTCAAATCTAGATCTAGTGATATCCACTTTTCAAATCTATCTTTGTGAAGTATTGAGCTCCACTCAAACAATCCATCAGGTCATCCATCCTTGGCAGGGGAAATTTATACTTGATTGTTATCTTATTTATGGCCTGGGAGTCTGTACACATCCTCCACTCCCCATCCTTCTTCGATGCTAGTACTACAGGTATTGCACATGGGCTCAGACTCTCTTGAATCAAACCTTTTCTCAACAACTCCTGAACTTGTCTGTTCAAATCATCACTTTCTACAAGAGTCATTATGTGAGCTGCCTTATTTGGAAAATTGTCTCCAGGGATCAAGTCAATCTAATGACTAATCTTCATCACTGGTGGTAAACCCTCAGGTACGTTATTAGAAATAATCTCCTAAAACTCATCCAATAGTCTAGAAAATTCTACTGGCACCTTCTCACTATCTTCCTTATCCATTCTAGGAATCAATGCATAACACATATGCTCATGCTTCATGCCTTCTAAAAATTTACTTCCATCAACAAAACAAATTCTAGCACTACTGCATACCTTTTCTTCATTCTTCTTTAGGGGTTTCAACTTATGGCAAACTCCATCCTTCATCAAGGAATAAGTGTTTGCATGGCCATCATATACAACTCGCCTATCGAACTACCAAGACCTCCCCAACAACATGTGACATACATCCATGGGGATAGTATCACATAGTACCTCATTGCGATAGCTTCTGATCTTGAACTTCACCAGGCACTGCTCATTGACCAAAACTTTGTGGTCTTTCTGCAACCAAGAAATCCGATATGGATGTGGATTCCTTTCCCTTTTCTGCTTCAACTTTGTAACCATCTCTTCTGACACCAGATTATCAATGCTCCCACTATCAATAATGACATCACAACATTTGTCTTCACACTTGCACTTTGTGTGGAATAGATTATTCCTATGTTTTGGCTCCTTCTCTTCAGTCACCAGGGCTCTTCTAACCACTAGGGCTTATCCCCTTTCCGCATCATCTGAATGCTCAGATTGAGCCTCCTCATCTACATGTGCAACCCTTCCAATGCACCTCTTCCTACTTTCCCTGCCTATCCCTGGTGTTGTATATTCATAGGTTCTAGATGTCCTTTCTTCTCACCATAGAAACAAGTTCCTCCTGAACCACTTCTCTGCCTGTATCTCTACCCCTCTACCTCTTTGATCACCACTTTTTTGATCACGAGGGTGATAGAAGTTCTCATTCTTTTGGCTTCGGCTGGTACCCACATCTTCACTTTTCTTTTCATCATCATTTCGGCTTCCTGAAGGTCTTCCACTACCCCTTCCACTTTGACCTCCCATCCTTTTTGCTTGCCATCAAATCTTTTGTTTAGCTGCTCCTCAACTTTCAGAGAAAACTGCATATCCCTCACAATGGTCATCATTCTAATGTGCTTAGCTCCTCTTGAATGCCTTCTCTGTCAGAACCTATTAAGATAATGGGCTCTTCTTGTTGGCCCTCAAGATGGCTCATTCTCATGACTCATTCATGAAAATCCTCTATGTATTCTTTTCACAGATCTACTTCCTCGCTTCAACCTCTTGTACTTTCGCAGATCTAACTCAGGCCTAATCGGTATGAATCAGTTTTAGTTTTCTCTGACCATGCATCCCAACCTGCTGATCTTTCCTTTTCATATCTTTGATTTCTAATTGACCTCTTCCACCAAATATTTGTGTATGTGGCCATTCAGCTTTTTTTTCCAAATTAACCCAACTTAGGTCCCTCTACTTCATACTCCAAATACTCTTCTAGCTTGTTGATCCAGTCGATCAACTCTTATGGGTTCAAACTTTCAGAATAACTGGGGACTTCTATTCTGGGTCTTTTTCCGATCTTCGAAATGGCCCTTATCAGCCGCATCTAATCTTGATCAATTGTTTCTTCTTCCTCTTCTCTATTTGCCCGAAATCTTCCACCTCTTCTTCATCTTGCTTTCTCCCTCTCCTTCCTGAAGTTTAACCCTCTCCTTTTTCCCACAATGCCAATTTGGTTCCTAGATGGCTCCTCGAAACCCCTTGGCCGCTAATGGATCTCTCCCACCAGCATTTTTTCCACCTTTGCCACCTTTGGCACCACCACACCTACCAGGCATCACTCTTGGAGGCATCTTGAATATTTCAAACCCACAACCACAGTCCTGGTATGAACTGCCTCACGATCGGCGATCTGTCCACACACTCAAGAAAACCCTCTCTGATACCACCTGACAAGGGAGCAAACTCGAGACACAGAAAATGATGCAAAAAATGAGAGGAATTTTATTATTGTTTAGAAAGGAAAATATTACATGCATAGGATGTCAAATCCTCGAGCTCTACAATACATGCAAATTACAAAAAACTATAGAAACTACAGAAATTCCCCTTTCACAGCATGCAAACTCTTTCCCCCAAAAGCTACCCAAAAATTAGAAAATAGCTCATAAAAAATAGACCCTCTTCAATTTGGACCCAAAAACAACATTCAAGTTATGAGTTTTGGCGGTTAGGCGCCAAAAATTACAATTTGAAATTCAAAATTGAGTCCTAATTCAAAAATTGACAATTTTCCAAAAATTGACTAACTTCTATAAGCCATAACTTTTGATCCGAGACTCTGTTTTTCAAACCGTTGGAAAAGTATCAGAGTGAAGAATGCACTAATAACCTGCTCCACTAGCTCCAACGATTTTCAGGACCGTATGAGACCATTTAGTGCCTCAATCTGGACTTGGAAAGTTTTTCAAGGCAAAAAGTAGAAACTGAAACTTGAATAATTTTCAAACCGTGAATGATCTTGACCTGATTCTTTCGCCAAAGTGCTTATTTTTCTGTCCTAAACCTTCCCATAAATTTCTATCTTCCCATGCCTTCAAATTCACACCTACTAAAAATAGCAGTTGAGTAGAAAAAACATAAAAGTAGCTCTAAAAGTTAGGAACTCCTACTCGACGAAAAGGGTATCCAGAAATGTAAAAACATCTACAAAAAGATAACAAAAGGAACATAAATGGAAGGAATATTTTTTGGTGATGCAATATTTCCCTCACACCACTGGATACTCCTACATCATAGTTTGTTTATGCATATCACATTGTGTTTTCAAACACTTCATATTTCTTAGGTTTTGCATAGATAATAAATCTATTTCTTTAGTCCATTACACTTAGATAATTGTATTTAGGAATACTTTCATTGTACTTGCATTAGTTTGAGTGAACCTCATAGATTTTGTGTAGGATCTATCTCTCTCCTTTAGGTGAAAAACCCTAATTGAGCAAGAGAGTCATAGCATCCTAAACCACAAAAATCTATGGTTCATTTCCGTGAACCTGCATATTAAACATTATCTTTCTGATTTGCATGCACATTTACATACTAGGACTCATTGCATTAGCTTTTTCATTGTTTTTGCATCCTAGGGTTTACAACATTGCTTTAGTGAATATCTCATATAGATTTCATTTTTGCACTCCAAAATATTAAAAATACTAAAATTATGCATTTGCATCCTAGTTTTGCATCAGAAAATCATAAAAATGATTTTAAATTTTTTGAGAAATCACAAAAAAAATCACCCCTGGACTCATTCGCCACTATGCGCGAATTAGTCTAGTTGCACTTTCTGCACAGCAATTTGTGCTATTTTCACAGTATTTTCTATATTTTTGTTCTTTGTTACTACATTCTTGTTTCAGTTTATAGAATTTCTATTATTTTCATTGTATTTGAATGCACCCCACCTTTTGTGTCATTTGTATGAGTGTTTGGTGCTCTATTGGTAATACTTTAGTGAGGAAAAGTTTCTGACTCATGGCTTCCCGTGATAACATATTCATTGTGGACCTTGGGTTATCCAAAGCTCCTACTCTTGGTATTGACAATGGTGCATTAGGCATGCATACTACAACTAGTACACCTTTTCCTTCCCCTTGCATGTTGACACAAACATTAATTCCCTTCCGCAAGGCAAAGTAGTTAACATTCATGATGACTTATCACATCTCCAACATAACTTGTGTCTTGAAAAAAATTCAACCACTTCCATTCCCGCTATAGACAACATCCATCGAATGCTTGAAAGTGATGAAGGCTTAGATGTTATGAAACAAATTGTTGAGATATATCACAAACATGCTTCTTCCATCTCTAGCACATCTCAACCAACAAAAACTATGGTTAATCAAGGAGCATCTCATATTCCTCCAAATGTAGCATCCATACCCACCTATACCACTCCTAAAGTTACAACAACCATGCAACATGTTAGTCATGTGACTCCTTTCGCTATTCCAACTAGCATTCCTAGTTCTTTTGTGGCATTGATTGTTCCATCCTCCACCACCTTCATCCCTATTAGTGTCCTCTTCACTTGTCCTAACACTACCTACACTCCATCACCATTCTCTCTTCCACCTCATACCACTTACACTAACCCTCTCATAACACAACTCTTCCACACTATTTATTCCACAACAACAAATATCCACCATAAACCAAAGCCAAAATGCACCACCCACATACTATGTTCGTAGTATCCCACTATCTTTAGAAATATGAAGAACACCGATGCCACAAGGAATTCAGCTTCCTAGGTTTGATAATTATGGAGGAAAAGGAGACCCTACTAATCATGTCAATGCCTATACCGCCTTATGTAGTGATTTTGTCCTTGACGATAAACTGTTAACTAAACTATTTCCTAGGACTTTAAAGGATACTTCCTTGGAGTGGTTTTCCTCTCTACCCAATCATTCAATTCCTTCATTTAATGAGCTTGTTGATGCCTTTATAAGTCATTTCCAAGTCCATATGACTCCCAAGAAGACAATGGTTGATTTAATGATATGTAAACAAAATATGGATGAAAAAGTAACCGATTTCATTTCATGCTATCAGTCATTGTATGCTCAAATAGATGTCAAGGTTCCTAATTCCCATCTCCAAAAGATGTTTACTAAAAAATTGCAAAATCACATTCAAGATAAATTGA
>VDFB02133844.1:0-13647 GCA_007258455.2 Sequoia sempervirens | reverse complement strand
TCCATGTAGCAATAACAGTGAGCAACATCAACAAAACTGGGAAAACATTAACAAATAAAACATCAACAACAATATTTCTTGTTATAGCAACAATATGAGACACATGACACAAAAGAGGGACAACAAAGTCTCCACGTAGCAGTAGCTATGACTATCAATGCAACATTAGCAAAAATGGGACAACTTTAACAAATACAACAACAACAACAACAACAATATTTCTTGTTATAGCAACAATATCATCAATAATAATGCCCATGTATAAGAGTCAAAGTACAAACCATCAACATAAACTATAGAGTCATGATGAAAAAAACAATCAATGCAGCAAGACAGGCCTTAGCCCTTGAGCAATACAATTTTTTTGATTTTTGAGCAGATGGTCCACTTGATGTTTGATGTGATGAATTTGCAAAACAATCTTTAAGTTCTTCTTGGAATCTGCCTATAGAAGAGAGAAGATAGATGCAAGACAATAAAATATGTTAGAGTAAAGCTTTAAAACTATAATTTTCGGGTGATCATTACTAGGCATTGCTTTACATCTGTTTCTCCAAAGATGCAACAAAATAAAATGATCAACTCCATCAACAATAAAATTATTATGGAGCCCAACTTTGAGCAAGGCCTCTTTCCAAGTAAGTTTATGTTAAAAAATAGTAGGAAAGACTTTGCATCCCCAAAAAATGTGCCTCATATCTTCATGTTTCTATCAAAGAGGAGAATTAAAGGGTTGGACAATAATACACCATAACCTTCTTCCAATGAATAATTTGCAATGTAAAATCATCCAAGCCATTAATTGAACCTCAGAATTGATTTTTGACTTCCAAATTTGAGCTGAGAGTTTTGCCCAAAATTCTAAATAATTATTTAAAAACTCTCTAATCTCTTAAAACTTAAAATCCCACACAAATAAAAAAATTGCAGGTAAATGAGTTATTCTCACAAATGAAAGAGAACTCAATAATGTATAGGAAAATTATGTGGATATAAAAGGAATTAGAAAGAGGCTATCCAATATGATTGATCAGGTGAATGCCAACAAGTATTATCAAAAGCCTGCTATCTTGGAGTGCATCCTTTTTGACTGCTTGTCTGCACAAATGACTTTTTTCAATTTAAGAGAAAAACACGCCATAATAAGGGAAATAAAGTTGCCACTTTTGTCAATGCTAAGATCATGAATCTTGTGATAGTCAAATGGCCATTAAATTTAATGTAAAGATCTTCAGAGTGACGGTGAAATGGCTGTGAAATTTATTTGGTCGAATATAACTGTCACAAGGTAGTCAAATTTAACTTTAGTGCTATCAAATGTGATTGTTAGAAGGCATGCAAATTTAACATTTAGGCTGTAGAATGTGATGGTCACAAGGCTGTCATATTTAACTTGATTGTTCCCAATCGCGAGGGTCCCATGGCTATCAAATTTAACATTGCATTTCTTGAAAATCACTATCATATGACTGCCAAATTTAGCATAAATCTAATCTGGATATGATGATCAAATGGCTATCAAATTTACCACATCGAACTTGTGCATGATGACCACATGATTATCAAATTCCACAAACATATTCTAAATGTGACGATGAAACGACTGTCAAATTAAATGGATATCAAATTTTCGATGGGAAACCAGAAATGTGATGGTGAAATGGCTTTCAAATTGATGATTTGAATCCAAGATGTGAAGGCCACATAGCTACAAAATTAATTTTGGATTCCTATATGCGACGATCAAATGACCGTCAAATATAACATATAGCGGTCGAATTATCAAAATGATCAATAATATACTGCATGTGGCGGTCAACTCGCTGTCAAAATTAACAAATGACTCCTCAATGCGACAACCAAATGACATGTATCCTAAGCGTGACGGTCAAATAGCCGTCAATATTAACTAAGAATGTCGTATAATTGAAAATTTTCAATTTTTTCGAGTGGCTATTATATTGTGTATCATTTTGCTTGCTACAACAGTTTACTGTACAAATATTTGGTTTTTCTCATCTGAAGATTAAAGTAGAAAGGCATTTATATTCTTCCATTGTTTATTGGATGATATAAAAATGGTTTTAGGAGTTAGAAAAGAATGTTAATGAATTTGGTAATATTTAAAAATTTGTGTATTATTGACTAATTTGTAGGGAAAGTAAGGTAAACATTTTTTTAAAGAATGATTTTTTATCTTTTACTTTATAAAGTCATTTCATTAAATCTTTCTAAAATAAATAAATATTACTTATTTTGACTTTTTTAACAATGCAATTGTTATTTTCTTATTAAAGAAAATATTACAAAAATCAATTAACCATTTTATATAGATTTGGATTCACACTAATAAGATAAAATAAAAATTGCATTATTCTTTCCATTAATATTTTATGGTGTAATGTGTTTATTATATACTCTCATTTTCATTAATATATTTTTTTTCATCATGCACATTTTTATATTAATTTATATATATAGGTTCTCTAAAAAAAAATATAACCTATAGATATATAAGATAGCTTATATTATTTTAGGCCTTTATTACATATAATATACAACCTATTTTGATATAGATAATATTAATTTTTATATATAACATGTAGAATTTATATATATTATTTCTATTTATAGCTTATGCTATTAAAAGTAATATTTTATAGGTAAATAAGTTAATCTATTTTGCATAATTAATATATTAATTTATATTATACATTTATATTAATTTATATGATAGGTTATTTTATTTTGTAGGTTCTCCTTTAATATATATTTATATATATTATTATATATTATATAAATTATTATGATTTTCTCTATTTATATTAATATATATTATAAGTTTTATATATTATTGTATTTTAATCATCTATTTTTTTTATTTTAATTGAATCATTTGTTTAATTTTCCAATTTAATATATAATCTCATCTTTTTCCTTTTTTCTTTGGTTAAATTAATATTGTTTTAAGTTTTAGTATATTTTCTTTATATCTGAAGTTATCTTAATAATTTTGGTAATAGTTCCTCAATCATTATGTTATATAATTCATCTTTATAATCCATTATGTTTGAGACATTTAACCTTTAACCTATTTTGATCTATTTATTTGTGTTATATCATATTATTATATTATTCATTCTTTCTAAATTATGTCATCAATTTTTTTTTCCCTATTTTCACTTTTAATTCATTTTTCAATCTCCTCCCTCTATATTCTCTCCCACCACTTAAGTCTCCTTAAGGCCATTTCTACAATCATATTCTTCATTATCCTCTTCTTATGATGAATCATTGAGTTAGGATTAGGGTAAGGTCATTAGAGTTATGTATTCATTGTTTGAGACTTCTAATTTTAACATTTTTTGATCTATTCATTTGTATTATATCATATTATGATATTATTCATTCTTCTATTATGTCTTCATCATTTTTTTCCTATTTTCACTTTAACTTCATTTTTCAATCTCCTCCCTCCCTACCCTCTCCCACCACTTAACTCTACTTACGATCATTTCTACAATCATATTCTTCATTATCCTCTTCTGACGATGAATCATTTATTGTGCTTTGAAATTTCAATTCATAATAGTATACATAGTTTAATCTAGAAGTGTTTACTCTATCATTCATGGACTTTGTAAAAATCATACCATCTATAATCATCAGTTTGTTAATATTTAACAATTATTGATTTGAATGAAGAGATAAAGTTGCACTTGTGTCTACTATGAATCAAGTTTGATAGTTTAATATAATATATATATATATATATATAAATAATTTTTTTTTATTAAGAAAAAATTGGTTTTGAAAGTTCCAAGAACCCATAGTAATACAAAAAGATAAGGGATGTTCTCAATATCAGCATAGTGATGCATCACATGTTGCTAGAATAGAAGTCTGAAAATAGAGACTAGTGAATCCAAAAGTCACCTAGAAATGTCTATCCACATCCAACAAATGCTAGACTACTAGGGGAAAGTTTTCAACCAATATTTTTGAGTTATAGCCATTCCTGCTATGCATTGTAACTCCTATGTTTGTAGCCCCAACTAGCCACTTGGTTACCTTTCCTTCCAACATGAGTGATCTTCAATTCCACCATATCTTCCAACATATATTTTGCTTCTTTTACAATCACATCCAACCTCCAATTATGAAGAAGGTCACCATTCAAAGCATTAATTTCCAGTTTGGAATCACCTTCAATCCACAATTGTCTCCACCCCTTATCTCTAGCGATCATAATGCCCTAGAGAGCTGCCCTAGCCTTAGCAATGTTGTTTGACACACTACCATAGTGAAAGGAGATATCAGCTTAGTGCCACAAAATTCATCTCGAAAGATGCTACCTTCCCCATCTCTTTCAAGATTCCCCTTGGAAGCACCATCAAAGTTACACTTGATCCACCCATTCTCCGAAGCCACCCACCTAATGTTCTTTGTGTATAGAGACATGGCATGATTCTTTCTTAATCACTAGAAAGGAGGCTAGGCATCAACCCACCTCTTTTCAGGCTCAGGGAGATCCCAATCTCTCTTTTGGTGCACCTCTCTAATCTCTCCAATGGCGCTAACAATGTCATCCTAGATTATGTCAGTCGACCTCTCCTCACTTTTGAAAGTACATTGATTTTGTTCAATCCAAAGAGCCCAAATGATAACTACAGGAGACACATCCCAAAATAAAGTGAGTCCTGAACTTTTTTCCTTGAAAGACCATATATCCAGAAGGCAACTCATCTCTTTAGGCATGACCCATGACAATCCCCAATTTTTGAGGAATCTGCACCATATGTTCTAGGGAAAATCGCAATGTATGAATAGATGGTTATTGTCTTCCTCCTTCTATTCTCACATAACACACCAAGAGGGGCCCTATTTTCCAATATTTTTTAGCCTATCCCATGTCAAGGCATGACCCCTCCAAGAAATCCACAAGTAAGAGTTCTTCTTAGGATTATTGTATCTACTCCAAATTCTATTATCTCCATGAGTCACTAAAATTTTAGTATAAGTGTGGTACACATCACAAACAATAACACAACCACTACCATTTCCATTCCATCATAATACGTCCTCCTGAATATCACCAATAACTGGCCAACTTTCAAATCTTACTTGTAGCTCCTAGAAAAGTAGTCCCATCACATTAGCAGTGGCACGAAGCTATTTCCATCGCCGAAGAGGAGCCTCTCCCTCTAAGTAATTGTAGATTGTATCTACAATTTTTTCTTCAAAGTGAGATAAGAGGGACACCAACTGAGGATTTTCACCCAAAGCATGAGACTCTAGCCATAGGTCCATCCAAAAAGATATCTTGTTCCCCATGCCCAATCTCCACACCAAATCGGGTTTCAAAAAAGAGCTACATGATCTTATAAAGTTCCAAATGCAAGATCCCTTGGGTAAGTCATGAGTGAAAATATTTTCCACCTCATTCTCAAGGTACTTCACCTATAAACTATAACACCAGAGTCTCCCTTTATTAGTGTACACTCTCCACATCAGCCTCAAGCCCAAAGCCTTATTCATTTCCTTGCACTTCCTGATACCTAGACCCCCCTTCCAAGTGGGAGTGCATACCTCATTCCATTTGACGAGGCAATATTTAAGTGAATCTTCACATCCCCTCCACATAAAGCTTCTCTTGATTGCTTCCATGTGTTTTGCAACCTTACTTGGAATATGAAAAACAAGCATAGTGTATATAGGGATAACCCTGAGAGAGGCCTTAATGAGAGTTATCCTTCTAGCTAAAAATAGCTACTTGCCCTTCCAAGAGGCTAGCATCCTTTGGATATGATTCCTAACATTTCTCTAGTGTCTAATTGAGTTGGATTTGCTGGTCAAAGGCATTCCCAAATACTTACTTGGGAGAATATCAGTGTTAAAACCAAGAATCCTTTGTATCTCAAGTATGTCAACATTTCCTTCCTTTAGAAAATATATTTTTGACTTGGCAGCGTTAAACTTCTACCCCACTGCTTCCTCAAATTTATTTGAGAGATTCCCAAGAGTTCTTGCTTCTCTGATTTTGGCTACACCAAATAGGAGGGTTTTATCTATGAATTGGAGATGAGATATATTGTTGATTCCACCTGAGACTTGGATGCCTTCTAGATGACCCTCTTGCATCTTCTTCTTCAAGTTTTTTCCAAGCACCTCTGCCACCAAGAGAAACAAATAGGGTGAAAGGGGATCACCCTACCTAAGCCCCTTTTTAGCTGGAAAGAAATTTGTGGGGACCCCATTAATTAGAACAACATAAGAAGGGGTGGAGATACAAATAAGAATCCATTTGTACCAGGATTCATTGAAGCCAAATCTATGAATTATCCCAATCAAAAATCCCCAAGGAACTGTCTCATAAGCTTTATTCATATCCAATTTAATCATCATCCCATCCCTCTTCTTGCAAACGGTGGAGTGAATGGCCTCATGGGTGATGATAATACCATCAAGGATTTGTTTGTCGTTCAAGAATCTACTCTGCTCTTTGCTGATTATGTCATCTAGAAACAACCTAAGTCTGGATACCATTGCTATCACCAAATTTTTTTATATCACATTACATAAGACAATTGGCCTATACTAATCAAAGGAGGAAGGGGCATCAGTCTTTGGGATCAAGGCAAGATATGTAGCATTCCATGACTTCAGGACAACCCTACAAAGTTGGTCCCACAAAAGTGATAGATGTCACCCTGCCTGCTAGCTCATGTGATCATCTTTCCTTAATGTGCATAGTGCTAAGGGTGCGTGGGGAACTGTCTCAATGAAGACACATCTTGTGGTGTCCATCATTTATCTTTGTTGAAACTATATCTATTGGCCTTTTAGAAAGATTGGTCCCACCATCAGGCATGACACATGGCCATCACCCACCAGCCCGTGTGTTTAAAATAATGTGAAATAAACCAACACGGGCAAGTAGGGAGTGGTCAAGATGTGACCACATCATTTGATAACTATCGTTGATCCTCTTCAAATGGAGCCAACTTTCTTTACCAAGGAGATTGGGCCCACCAAAGTACCAAACATGTGTTAGAAGCCCACCAGCCCATGTGAGTAAAATAATAAGTAATAAATCAGCACGGGGGTGCGGGGAATGGTGGTGATCAACTCCTATTGATCAGATGGCCAACATGAAAACCTAATTCTACACATTATTCAAAGGTTAATTATAAAAAAGGGGCCACCTCCAGGCTCATGAGAACTTGACCCTTAGGAAAAGGGATCTAATCCTTAAGTTATTAAAAGAGAAATCAAGCCCAACCATAGTATAAAAATAATTGAGGTGACTAACAATCCTAAACTCAGGGAGTCGATGAAAAAAATGACTTCAGTGGCACAAGTGGTAACTTAAATGACTAGATACCTGGAACATTAGGTCAGTGCATTTTTAGAACGACCGAGGGTTTTTTGGATCGATAGGTTAATTGTGAGGTATTTAAGCAACACAACAAGCCTAAGAGTGACAAGGAACATAACCACATGCCAAGACAAGAGTCCAAGTCAAATAATACAACAAATGGAATGAAGAATTTTTTGAGGGGTTCCATCAGGCAGTTATTTTGCAATAGTAGTGACCTACATATTTGTTGATGTTTGTTTAGAACTTAACAAGAAAAGTGAAAAATAAATAAATGCAAAATATTTACTTGACTATATTATTTTTGTGTCTATACAAAAATAATTTTGTATATATGTCTTGTTCAAATAATATTCTTTTTTAAATATATTTTTTTCAAAATTTTGTTGTAATTTGGATATAAAGGGATGGTAAGACTAGTCTTTTTTATTTCTATTTGTGGTTAATGATATTGAGATGCGAAGAAAAACACTTGGGCCACCTAGAAACATGGAAAGAAGTTGATGCTTTAGTTGAAGTGTTAAATTCATTTAAAAAGCCATGGCATGGGTGGTTATGTTAGTATTTATTGAAATTAAAGAAGTTCCATATTGAAGGAAATTTTGGAATAGAATGATTCAATTTTAGTGTAATAATCATATGTTTATAATAAAAATTATAATTTATTTGGCTTTAGGAAAATTCACTGCCAGCAATTCATCAATGGAAAATTCACTATAGGAAAATTCAAAATTGACTGCCACCAGCAATTCACCACCATGCACCAAAAATTCATGCAATTGATTTTTTGCACGGTGAATTGTCATGATGGTGACTTTTTGAGTGGTAAATTATTGGCAGTGAATTTTTCATCGATGAATTGTTGGTGGTGAATTTTTCGTATGCCAATTTATTTATAGATTATTTTTAATATAATTATAACTCTGTTTATTAAAAAAATAGATATTATAAATATATTATTTCTAGTATAATTATAATTTTTTGGATTAATTTTTAGTTTTAAATCTTATTGTTGATGTCACCTTTTACTGACCTAATATCTAATTGTGACATGATTTTATTTTTGCTAGAAGATTAGATTATTTAATGTATTAAGACTCTAATACTACCTCATAGTATATATATTTTTTAGTGGAGCCAATTTCTTTTAGTATTTACTCATAGAGTTATAAAGGGTATCTGAGGATCATGATGGGCCAAAAAGTGGCAATATGATGGGTATGTGGCGATGGCTATTTTTTACCCAAATTTGATGAAATGAAAGGGTTTTAAAGGATATTCTCAACTTTCCACCCATATAAATTATACTTTACTTTTTAATTTAATAAGTAATTATTATTTATTTTTATTCAAATTATGACTAAAGTCCTAATTGATAGGTGATTGAAAAAATCTATAGCTTTCAAATGATATCACATTTTTTGAATCCAAAACACATGTGTCACATTCTATGCTTCACATACTATGGGATTAAAAATAAAAATTGAATTTCATGAAGTTTTGACCAAGTTAAGGTGGTCGGACATAACGAGTTTTATATTTTTACAATGTAATAAAAATTATAATTAATTATTTACTCGAGAAAAAAATTACAAAAAAAATATGTATCACATTGGGGCATATTCCTCTACTTATATCTAAAATCTATAAAAAATATTATCATTTTGTTGTGGTTGGGGTGGTCGGATAGACACCTACTTCTTATTTTTCCCTAAAATTTAAGTACCATTGCATTGAAATTTCAAATTTTCACCAAATAGTTTTTTTTTAAAACCTAGTAGTTTAGAAACTACATTCAATTTTACTACATTCTATTTTTACATATTTTTGAAATAATATAGATAACTTATTCAAATTTTTACGTCAAGTTGCCTAACTTTGATTTTTTGAATTTTTGCCACCAGGGCCTATTTTTTCCATGATCTTGCACATACCCTAAATATTTTTGTCTTTCTTTTGTTAACACCTTTAATTACTATTACTAGTTATAATTCTATTGGCCAAGTATTCTATATTTATATTTTTTGGTAGAGTCATTTCTAGTAGTAGTTGACCCAATAGGGTTATAAATATTTATGTTTATTTTGGTAAATTCATTCCCTATAGTACTTAGACAATAGGGTTATAAATATTTGTGCTAATCATCATTCAACAACACATATTAATAATTATATAGGTGTGATAATTTATAAGATTTTGGATGTTTTTATAAAATTAAATAAGAAAATTTTAAATTATTATAATATCAACAATAATGATTATTTACAAATATACCCAACATTGATAACACAAGTCTTAACCATACAAAGGATACTTTTTTATGTTTTTTTAATGCATGTAACATTCCAATAGCTAGTTGTTTCAAAATAATGCATATATGTTGAGTAAAAACTTAATGTCATACCCTTATTTTAGTGTTGTAATGGTGAAAATTGATACCATATAATATAAATATTTGTTTTGAACTCACTTTGAATTGGTTAACCTTTATTCAATAACAAGCATACAAATGATGCATTCTATATGAGACTCAAAACACAAACTAAGCTTTATTTGTTGCCATCAACACTCATTACTATAGATTAATATTTTTTATTTCCCTAGATTACATTAGATCCAAAGTAATGAAAGTGATATAGATTATTTTTGCACTCATAGCATAGCCCTTTGTAAAATTTAAATTCAAATCTAGGGCCAACTTTGCATCTCTTTCTTATTGTTGGATGTTGATCCAAGTTATCAGAGAATTTCATTTGATCCTTGGTGTAATATTTAAAGGGTTAACTCTTTTTAATTTTAGATAATCAAATTAACATCACCTAGATATAATTACATGCTAAATTTCAATCTTAAAAAGTCAATTGTTACTTTCACATATTATTAGTGAATATTTGTAGTGTCAAAAATTGTCACCCTTGACAATTTCACACTATGTTTTGCTGCCCTCTATGTGCTTGGACCTAATTATGCATCTAATTTCCCATTTTAAAAGCATCTTCAGAAAATTAAACATGGAAAATGGAAATATGAATTTAATATTTTTCCCAACACTTTTGATCTCCAAAAAGCAAGAAATTAGTCCAGGGCGTCCCATGCCCTAGACCAACACTTTTGGCTCCAAATTTGAATATGTTAGTGTTAGTATTTTATTGATTGAAAATATAATTTCCTTTGTTGACTATCAAGATTTAATTTTTGGGCAATTAGATTAATTGTGTATAAATACATAGTATTTTAACAATTTTAATTAATAAGAAAAAAGAGGAGAAAAACTATTGAACCAAGATATTTAAAAAATCATTCAAGAGCAGTCAAGAGCATAATTTTCAAGATTGTTGTAGTATTTTTTCATTCAAGCATCATTTCATGTGTTATGTAAGTGTGTTCATGTTTTCCATGTATTTTCCTTGTGAGAATTAATACTTTTAGGTTTTCAAATCAATTCAAGCAATAATTGGTCCTTTAAGGTGATGAGTATGAATTTAGTTCATCAAGGAGATGAGATCTAAGTCGTGAGTTGCAAAAATTTGTGAATTCATTAATTTTTTATCATTAGTCTCTATCCATCCAAGGATAAGCTCTCTTTAATCATCATTTTCTCCATTATTGAGGTAGGAATGCCAATACAAGGTTTGCTTAGGAAAGAATCTATATGGTAGATCCCTTCCCCTCTTCTCATGTGTGCAAATTGTAGATCTAAAGTGAATTAGAGGAAGATTTAAAGCTATTTGTTCATTCATGAAGACTATTTTTTCATTCATGAACTTAAACTCTACATTTGTCAAATCATAAAATCCATATTTTCTCATCAATAGATGATGTTACAATAATAACTCTTGAGGATCAAAAGATACATATTGGTGACCTTAACCCTATGAAATGAGATCCTAAAAATTAGGTGCTCAAAGTGGGGTGAACCACACCCTAGACTGGCTATTTCAACCTTTAGATTTTAATACCAAGTGCCACTATCTCTTCCTTCTGTCTTTATGGGCTCAATTTCTATCTTTTTGCATTTAATTTCTTAGAATTCATAATAGATCACTACATTTTCATATTAAACCTAGTTACATCATTGCATCATATCAAAATAAAACTATTTAAGCATCCCCACCACCACCAAAGTAATGGATTAGAACCTTGATCCACAATGTTGGCTCTTCCTAAGTTTTGCAGCCAAGTTGGGTTTTAGATCATTTCTAATGACTCCATCAAGTTGGGAAGAGTGTGATTTACAACCTAGATACCTTTTCAAAACCAAACATTTTTGGTGAACTTGATGTTTTTACACTTTTTAATCTTCTGAAATATGAAGTATATGATCTTAGATCTAAGTTTAATCTTAGTTTATTTTGCATTCATCATTTAGGCATCCATCATTTTCATAAAAAGCATTGAAAAATAAAAGAATTGCATAACATTTTACATTCAAATGATCAAATAAGGTTAGTTTCACTCATTATAGGTTAGATCTACATCATTATTGTATTTACAAATCTATATTAGGTCATATAAAATTTGAAGTAAAATCTTAAAGTATTCAAAGAATTCATTTTAGGAAAATCCATAATGAAAAAGTTGAAAAAGTACATTGTTATTGTTGCGAAAAAATAAAAAAAATTAATTTCCAATTTTTTTAAGTTAGGAAAAGTAAATTTCTACATTTTACAATTTAAAAATTACATTTTAAATTTCATTTATTGGTTGAAAATCTTGAAAATTGATTGGATAGTTGCATTTTACATTTGAAAATCATAATTATGTAAAATTCTAGTAACTTATTTACTATTAGACCTACATAGTCACAAAATAAGACACTTAAACACTATAGAACACATCTAAAATTTGAATTTAGAAAAAATACCTTGTCAATTTGGAGTGCACCACACCCTAGACCTATTAGTTTTAGCCTATATTTTGATCATAGGTCTGGTTTTGTGTTTACTATGTGTTTCTACTTTCTAGTCTTACAATATGTTGCATTTGTTGCCACTGTCATATAATTTCCTCTCATAGTAGGATTAATCAAGTGTTTTGAAACTCATAATAGCTTGACGACCTAGTTTCTTATTTTGAATACTCCTACAATACATAGATTTAGGCTTATTGCCTCTCGTGCTACAATCAACACCATTGTGGAGTTTGAGTTCTATAACTCTTTCACATAAGATAGTTAATACTAAATCCATTTTGGACTCCATTCCTAATCCTACATTACCTATGACTTCTAAAAGCCTAACATTTATGTGGACTTAGAGGAAACTATTTTCAATGTTCTTGATGATAGGTTAAAACAATTGGATATGGTTCTAGAGGGTCTTCAAGACTATTTAAGTACCACACCTTTTAGCTGTAGAGATAGTCCCTATTATGCACCATCTTATGAATTTTCTCAATGATTCCCAAGGAATAGAAGTGTTCTATAGCCTAACCCACATAGTATATGCTAACATCCTTATGACAGCTAGTTACACTCAAGCATTTGTAAATGCTCAATACTAAATCGGAAAACATGTTTCATAACCCACAACCATACATTTTCCTCACATTCATACCTCCAACCATAGCATCAACAATAAAAGATACCAATTTCCTCAATCAAAGCTTAGGGCTACCTATTGGGAATCCTTATAGTTTTGTCACATCATCCATAACACCTCCATATTCATCATCCCTCATAAACATGCAACATAGTATCCCACTAATCACTTACACATCACCATATCCAACAAACTCTTCAAACATGTCAAACAATCATCTAGTCATAAACCAACTTTTTAAAAATGTGACATCACTTCAACAACAATCTCCACATTAAATTATAATCAAAATATCAAACCTCAATGGGTATGTGTAGGATCATGATGGGCCAAAAAGTGGTGATATGATGGGTATGTTTAGGGTATCTGGCTGACGATTTCTTTTACCCAAAATTGATGAAATGAAAAGTGTTTTTAAAGGAGATTCTCAGCTTTCCACCAATATAAATTATTCTTTACTTTGAATTTAATAAATAATTATTAATCATTCTCCATTTGAATTATGACTAATGTCCTCATTGATAGGTTGATTGAAAAACATGTATATAGCTTTCAAATAGTATCAAATGTTTTGAATCCAAAACATGTGTCACATTCTATGCTTCACATGTACTATAGAATTTAAAAAAAAATCATGAAGTTTTGACCAAGTTAAGGTGGTCCAACATGCAGGTTTTTATATTTTAAAAAAGTTGTAATAAAAAATCATAATTCATTATTTTACTTAGA
>VDFB02133843.1:0-10623 GCA_007258455.2 Sequoia sempervirens | reverse complement strand
CCTCTACCCTTAAACCTAAACCCCAAACCCTTAACCCTTAAAATATAAACCCTTAAACCCTCTATCCTATATGCTTAACCCTTTAGCCTCTATCTCTCTCCCACTCCTGCCCTCCCTCCCTCTCTCTTGAGTCTCACCCTCCTACCCCCTCTCCCTCTCCTAGGTCTCTCACTCAATCACTCCCATCTCTCTTCCCTCTACCTCAACCTCACTCCCTATCTCTCTCCCACCCTCCTCTCTCCCACTCCCATCTCTCTCCCTTCACCCTAAACCCTTTTAACTCAAACTTTAAACCTAAAACCTTAAACCCTCTACCCCATGTTTACAACCTCACCCTTATCTCTACCACCCCTCCCCTATTTCCTCTCTCTCAAGTCCACCTCCTACCCTCTCTCCCCTCTCTAGCCTCTCACTCACCTTATGTCCTTCCCCACCTTTAAACCCCACCTTCTACCTCTGTCTTTTATCTCTCTTCCACCCCTTTGTCTCTCTCTCTCAACCCATAACCCTAAACCCTTGAACTGCTAAAACCTCTACCCTCTTCTCTCAAGTCTCTCCCTCCTCACCCCATCTCCTTCTCAGTTCCCCTTCACTCACTCACTCCTATGTATCTCTACCCTTTAAACCCTTTAACCCTTAACCCTTAACCCTTAAACCATAAACCCTTGAACCATCTACCCTCTACCCTTAGCCCCATCTCCCTTTATCTCTCTCCCACTCCCTCCCTCTCTCTCTCTCAACTCTCTCCATCCTACCCCCTCTTCCTTTCTTAGTTCTCTCTCTCACTCAATCCCTCTATCTCTCTCCCCTTAATTCTTAAACCCTCTACCCTCTACCCTTAACCATCCCTTCCTTTATCTCTCTCTCTCTCAAGTATCTCCCTCCTAGCACCACTCTCTCTGTCATGTCTCTCTCACTCACTCACTCACTCTATCTCAAGTCTCTCCCTCCTACCCCTTCTCCCTCTCTTAGGTCTTTCTCTCACTCACTCACTCCCTATCTCTCTCTCTCCCTCTACTCCTTGCAAACCATCTACCCTCTACCCTTAACCCTCCTCTCTGACCCTCTCTCCCACCCTCCTCTCTCTCTCTCAAGTCTCTTCATCCACCTCCCTCTCTAGGTTCTCCTCCTCACCCACTCACTCCATCTCTACCCTTAAACCTTAACCCTTAAACCCTCTTACCCTCACCCTCAACCCTCCTTCCCTTATCTCTCCACCCCAACTCTCTCTCCCTCCTAAGTCTCTTTTCTCTCTCTCTCATTCTTCCCCTCATTTTCCCACTCCCTTCTCTCGCCTCACTCTCCCTTCTTCCCCTTCCCTCCCTACCCTTCCTAATGAACCTCTCTCTCTCTCTCCTCCCCACTTCTCCCATTTCCTCTGCCTCCCTCCTAATTAACTCTCCTTTGTCTCTCTCTCGCCTCTCTCCACTTTCTCTCCCCTCCTCTCTCTAATTCTCTCTCCCTCACTCCCCCCTTCTTCCCATCTACCTTCCACTCTCTCTCTCTCTCTCTTGCCCAAACTCCACCTCCTAATCACTGTTAGGTCTATATATGCACAAATTAGATATCCGATTTGAATCAGATATTCGATTTATAGCACTAAAATCCCGCCATTAGAGAGCATTATAAAATTGTTTTATTTAAAAAAAATTCATATCAGATATCGGATTTAGTCGGATATTCGATTTGTGGGCCATACCAAAATCCCATATGGCCCATTTTTTGCATTCCAACGTACCCTACATTCTTTTTGCAGGCTTTGCAGGTGACACAAGTGTGGTTTCAGATAGGAAGAGACAAAGTTCAACTTTTTGGAGCATCTAGTACTCAAATTTGACATAAACAATGATTTTTCAACATCTTTTATGATGTATAATGGGGAGTAGTAGTTGTCAGAGGCATAAATGTAAGAGAAATCTTACAAAAGAACAAATTGAAGAATATCAACAGATAAAGAAGATCATAGGAAGAGAAGACTTGTAAGGTATGTTAAATATTGGTGAATCTGAGCCCTATTGTCTTTCAAGTGAGGAGGAAATTGAATATGTACAAGGTGAAAATGTTGAACATGATATTGAAATTGGGAATGAAAATGTTCAAATTGATACTCAAAATGTTCAAGCTAAAAATGTTGGAATTGAAGATGTTGAACATGATATTCAAATTGGGAATGAAAATATTGAAATTGATAATGAAAATGTTCAAGGTAAAAATGTTGTATTCAAAGATGTTGAATATGGTGCTGAAATTGGGAATGAAATTATTCAAATTGAAGGTGAAAATGTTGGAAATGAAGATGTTGAACATAATATTGAACTAAGTGTAAATTATGTTTCACTAGATTACATGAGATATGAAGAACCTTGTGTGGAAGAAAGACATTCCAAATTCAAGACCTTCAAGAACCCCTAAATGGTTACTTTAATTTGATGAGAACATTATAAACAATTTTGAAGGAAAGAGGTCAACATGAACTATTCGGTTGTGGGCTAGAAGACTTTTCAACCAATATTTTAGTGATAAGACATTGACCGAGAAATGCCAACTTTTTGTACAATTGCTAAAGATGCAAAAGATGAGACCTTTTCTAGCCAAATTGAAGATTCGTGTGAACAAGAAGACCGAAAAAAATTATATTATTGTCAAAAATATTTTTAATGCTCTCAAGTCTATTGGAAAAATAACAAGGAAAAGGATAAGAGAGCTGCTCGAAGAGTCGTTACAATTGCCCTAGTAAGCCATCAATTGAAAAAGGCTCACTTTATGAGACAAAATTGTATTGATTTTGACATAAATCATAAAAATTTGGATAGAGCACTTGGAAGAAGAGAAAGAATAGATGATCCTCTTCAAAATGATACATGGGCTTTTTTCGGGAGGCTTCCACGTGTTGATAAGAAGCTAACTGATAATGTAAAGCATGTAATTCAACAATTTTGGCATGATAACTCTAGAGTATCACCCAATGCAAAGGATGTTTTAAAGTTAAGAATTGGAAATTGAGACTGTATAACACATCCTAAACATTTCTTGGAATCAAGACAAACAATGTTGTTCAAATTTTTTATTGAAGCACATCCAAATATGGAAATATCGCAAAGGACTTTTGAAGGTTTGAAGCCATTTTATTGTTTGCCTCTTAAAATTCGTAATACTTTCCATTGCAAATACCATGAACTATTATGCTATATCCATTCTACTTTGCATACTAATGAAATTTTCTAGGAGTGTGGTGCAATGCATCTTCCAAAATAATCAAGGGACTTGCTAGATCTTTTTTTATGTTCTAGAGATGATGGTTGCTTTTTCTATAGAAATGATTGTTTAAATGTAAAGTGCTCACAATGTGGTGGTTTGTCAAAGTTTTTTCAATGTTTTCATGAGAGTTCCAAACATGAATTTGGAAAGAAGCTTGTTGAGAAAAAGAGATATGAGATAGTCAAATATACTTTGCAGAGTGGAGGTGAAGGTTCTATATGTGAGTTGGTTTCAAAAGAATGCAGTGTTGATTGGATTTTATTTCAGATTTTAAGGACAATATTTTCTACAAGTATAAAAAGTATAGCCAGTAGGTAATGCTGGTTGGATAAAATTTAGGGCGTGTAAAGGGACTTTTCGATTGGCAACTGTTATATCAGTGGTTGATTTTGCAGAAAAACTACATATCGTAAACCACGAAAATGAAAATAACTTTAATACATAATTCCATTCAGATTGCTATTTTTGTGCACATAACATTTTGACATGCACCTGATAGTATAGAGGAGGATCGAAAGATAATCAAAGAGTATCATTTTTATATGAGTGATGATAGATCTCACTCGTCCGAGTATGTCCAACATTGTTTCAAGATTTTTTTTGAGTTCTTGCAGGACCATGATATAGCACTAGGCTGACATCTAATTTGGTCAGATAATTGCACAGGTCAATTCAAGAATGCTTGTATGTTTTATTGGTTGAGTAGAATGCATGTAGAGAGGGGTCTACCTCATATTTGGAGTCTTTTTGAAGCTAGACATGAGAAAGGGGAGCATGATGGAGTAGGTGCATGCGTAAATAGAGCTCTAGTTAAGGAGCAAATGAATATTTCAGGAGAAAAATTTAGAAGGAAGCGTACGTTCTATAGTTGATTTGGTGTAGTTCAACATTGTCGTATGGAGGGACACTTGATTCATTTCTAGTACAGATTCTTTGTCTGTTGAGGAGGGTACAGTTGGAGGCAGATTGGATTGTCATACAATCAAAGATTCTTCAAAGATGCATTCATTTCAAAGTTTAGATGTAGGCACATGGACCATTTGGACACGAGAGTTAGCTTGTTTTTTTCAGAGTTGTATTAAGTGCGAGTGGGATCACGCGAAATATGAGTGGTGATGCGGAAAATTCACAATATCTACCCTTTATCTCTATCAATATCCATGACAAATGACAATACTGAAAGTTCATTGATTATGACCACGCTTTCAGATCTGGCCTATAGCTAGGACATATTTTTGTAGTCATAAAAACTACAAGGGAAATGAAGAGAGATCGACTATTGGTTGGACTACAATGTGTGCGGGTAAAGAATAAGCTAACACAACTGATGGAAGATGATGATGGTTTTGTGTATCCTACAGGTTCAGTTGTGGTTGTAGGAACTTGGTTGCAAACATACATGATTAAAAAGAATGACATACCTGCATTTGAAGACTACAAGAAACACAAAACCATTATCATGTATTCGCACCTTGTTATAGCAACAAATGTTAAGTTGTTGAAGCATCATGCCAGACTAAGGACAAAACAACTATGGACACTTAGTAATGCTGATCATGAAGCAATATTGGATACTCTTAAGCAAAGAGATGACCCTTCAGGCACACTTGAATAATATTTTCAAGATTGGAAGGTAGAATGCTTATGTTCATTATGATTAAGTTCATTAGCGTTCTTTATTTAATACTGATATTTTATATAATTGTTGTAAATGTGGTGTCTTTAATAGTGATATACTTTTGTATGCACTTTTAGATCTTTTTGGCAAGATTGACATGGACCTCACAAGAACAATGAAGCAACTCTGATCCTTTCCAAGAGGTATGTATAGATTAGAACAATATAGATGGTTATTCTAAGCTTTTATAGTTTGCATCACCAACTCATCATCATTCAAAGTTGTTTAGATTATTAATATAGATATGTTAGTTAAGTATATTTTCTATTGTGACAATATGATTCTCATTTTCCCACTTTTATATATTCCCTAGCATGATTGATCATGGACCCATGGTATTAATATAAGCTCCTGATCCTCTTCTTAGAGGTATCATAGACAAAACACATAGATTGGTTATTTGGCTAATCTCTTTATTTTGCATTACCATCCCATCATATTTTTAGTCATCATTTAGAATAATATAGAATGGTTATTCTAAGCATCTTTTATAGTTTGCACTCACCAATTCATCAGTCATTCAAGTTGTTTTAGATTAATATAGATTAGTTCCAAGCATCTTTCTACGACACATAGGATTTCTATTTTCCACCTCTTTAAGGGTACACTGATCAAGTGGACCCACCCAATAATTAGCTAGCTCCCATCCTTTCGCAGAGGCATGTGAAAAATTACAACAATATAGATCACATTTTAAGCCGCCTTTATAGTTTGCAGCCACCATTCAACATATTTTAGGTCATTTAGGGCCAATATAAATTGGCTATCCTAAGCATCTTTATAGTTTGTATCACCAATCATCATCATTCAAGTTTTTAGATTTAATATAGATTTGTTAATTCAAGCATCTTTCTTATTGTGGACAATATAGATTTCTATTTTCCACTTTTTAATGAGTATTCTGTAATGATTGATCATATCCGTTGCAACAATAGCCAGCTTTGATCCTTTCAGAGAGGTATGCAAAAGATTACAGTAATATAGATTGGTTATTCTAAGCATCTTTTCTATTGTATGTATTTTAACTACTAGCTTGATGGTTTGTATAGGTGCTTGTTAGTCCAAAATGTGAACATACTACTATTGTGTAAGACTGTGCCCTGAATGCCTCTAATAGGAAAATTTTGTAAAATTTGAATTCTCAAATTGGAAACAATGTAAAATGGTCATAATTGTGTATGGGCATAATCTATACCCAGTGATGTTTTTTGAAATATGGGTCAAATTTCTGGCATTGTATAAAGGGTATGTTTAAAATGTAAAGGGGTCTGTATTTTGGAAACTCATAGGTTTTGTAAAGGGGTATATTTTTTTACTTAATCGAGCTACAACCGAAGGTTTTCTTCTTGGTTCTTTCCTTTTGGTATGCTCATTTGAACCATGTTTTGTAATATCTCCCATTTATATATAATAAATTATAGTGGCTTACAACTTTTGCTCCTCAAATCCAACTTGGGTGCAACTTCATTTTTAGCAACTTTCATGAAGTTTTTAACAAAATCAATGTTTCCAACCTTTCCACACCCTATAAATTCATCAAACATGTCTATTAGGACTTGCACAAGCTTAAGCCAACTTTAAATCTTGTTGCCCCCATGTTTCATTGACATTAGCAAGTTGTAACCACCATTTTTGGTGCAAGAGCACCTACACCACATTATCATTTTGGATCATTTCAATGATTAAAGTGTTAATAATATAATAGTCCTAATGGTCATGTATTAGGAGGAGTTTTTAGGTTTTAGGGTAAAAAAAATGGAGATCCCAACTTGTCCTAGTTGTTGCTTTGTAGCCTTTGAAGGAAAAATTAGTAAATTTGTTTAGGGACAAGCAAGAACAGTGTTTTGAACATGTAATGATGCTATTTGAAGCCATTAAGTGAGGTCTTAGTAAAGTTAGAAGTGGAAAAGTGCAAGGTTTCATTATGAGTCATATTAATGTGAAAAGTGTTTGTATTTTGGCCTTCAACGGTCATTAAGGTTTCAAAAGTTAGTTAATATTGGTGGTTAAAGGCATTGGGAGTTGGATTACAAGGAATAGCAATGCACTTAAGGCCTTCAAGGGCTTGAGACAGGTTTGGTTGAAGGAGTTTTTTTCTTTGAATCAAGAATGTTTCAATTGCTCAGTTCATATTTTACTGTTTTTCTTGTGTTTTCTGCCTGTGCACAAGCCATTCAAGTATTTTTGTATCAAAAATTTATGTAGAAGTGTTATTACATGTCTTGAATTTATTCTGACTTCTTAATAGAGGGTTTCTTTATTCATTTTGTGCCTCAAAACTTAGACTTTCTTTAGACAGGTTCCTGCACAGGGGAATAAGAGTTTTGTAATTTTAATGGCTTGAAGCTCATCCCACCTACTATGTGCCAATGTGAATTTGTGGGATGAGGTGGTAGGGATTAGGAAATGTTATTTCAAGAGTGCAAGGCATGGAGAACCGGGTTTTGAAATAAAATGAAGAGTTAAAGGTCTAAAAATGGTGGTTTTTTTTCACTTGAAAATAGAGTTTTTACCCTAGGGTTTGCAAAAATCTCTGAGATACCAAAAGTTTCTTTATTTTCTAAGCATATTGGGGCCTAAATAAAGGTCTCTAAGGTGGTGGCAGAGTCTGAAAGGTTGTGGAAGTGCTACATCCAATAAACCCTCAAGAATTACACTAAAAACAAGGGTTTTCTGATTTGATGGTTACAGGTCCATACAAATGGAATTCAGTTGCAAAATATTTGTTTTCTTGGCAATTTATTTTCTGCCCCAAGGTTTCAAGGGTCTGTGTGGTGTTTGAAGGTATGTTGCTTTGCATTTTTGGGCTAATTGAGTAGCATGTTCAAGGGTGAATGTATAGGAAGTCAACATTGTTCCAAAGGAGTCTATGTTGTTTCTCATATATGTTGTGTAACTTGGATATGGTTGTTTGATTCAGTCATGTGTTGGTGGTGTTTTGGAAAATTGTGGAGTAATTGGACAAAAACTAGTTTCTCACTATTACAAGGGTTTAAGGGGGTTAAAGAGGGAAATGTGTATTTAGTTGCTTGTCAAGTTTTAAGGGAGTTTTGGAATGTCCAAAGAGGTCAAAATAATCTTGTTAGATGCCTCAAATAGGAAGGTTGCAAAGAGTTTGTGATTGTGCCCTTGTGTCTGCATCAATTTTTCACCTAATTTCACTCGGTCCAATGTAGGTCGGAGTGATTTGGTGTATTTGGTAGCAAAAGAGGACCATCCCTAGTGTACACTTAATTTCCATCCGCACGGTTGGGACAAATTCGCTTATTAAAAGGTTGGGCGGAATGAAAGTTGTACCACTTTGTAACCTTTACACCTGCTTAGACCGGGCCTTTTCCCTCCACCTAAAAGTCATCAAGCTCATGAAAATGCCTCTAAGATAGAAAAAACCGATAGAGGTTTTTGTAGATAGTCCCAACACGATCCCATAGCCTTGAACGAAGAGTCTGTAAGCATCATGGTCTCCAAGAAATAGACATTCAAAGATTGATTCCCTTTAGCACTTTAGACTCTTAAGGAAAATCGCGGGTCCAATGTAGCTCAGAGTGATTCAATGGCTTCTGCGCAAGAGAGGACCATCCCAGTATAAAACACATACCATCTCGATGTGTTGGAACAACTGCTGGTCGTGAGGAGTTGCAAAATGAAAGTTGCACCACTTTGGTAACTTTACACCGCCATCTACCTTTCCTCCACCAAAAAAGTCAACACCACAAGAAAATGCCCTCGAAGATAGAAAAAAATGAGAGATTTTTTGTAGATGGTCCCTAACACATCCCACAGTCTTAGCCAGAGTCTATAAGCATCACAGTCTCCGAGAAATAGACTTTGAAAGATTGCTGTCATTTAGCACTTTGAACTCTTAAGGGAAATCACCGGTCCAATGTAGCTCAGAGTGATTCGACATATTTGGGTGCAAGAGAGGACCATCCCTAGCGTAAATGTACCCATACGGACGTGTTGGAACAGTCTATTTGGTCGTACGAGTTGCGGAATGAAAGTTGCACCACTTTGCAACTTTACACTGCTTGCATTTGGCAATTTTTCCCTCCACTGAGAAGTCATCATCACAAGAAAACGCCTCCGAGATAGCAAAAATTGAGAGAGGTTTTTGTAGATGGTCCCAACACAATCCAATTGCCTTAGACGGAGATTCTGTAAGCATCATGACCTTCGATAAATAGACTTTCAAAGATTGCTACCTTTTAGCACTTTGGACTCTTAAGGAAAATCGCCGGTCCAATGTAGCTCAGAGTGATTCGGCTTATTTGGGTGCAAGAGAGGACCATCCCTAGTGTAAATGTACCCATTCAAATGTGTTGGAACAATCCGTTTGGTCGTATGAGTTGTAGAATGAAAGTTGCACCACTTTTCAACTTTACACTGCTTGCATCTAGCAACTTTTCCCTCCACTGAAAAGTCATCACCACAGGAAAACACCTGTGAGATAGAAAAAATTGAGAGAGATTTTCTTATGGGGTCCCAACACGATCCCATAGCCTCAGATAGAGAGTCTGTAAGCATCACGGTCTCTGAGAAATAGCCCTTCAAAGATTGTTGCCTTTTAGCACTTTGGACTCTTAAGGGAAATCACCGGTCCAATGTAGCTCGAAGTGATTCGGCATATTTGGGTGCCAAAGAGGACCATACCTAGCGTAAACGTACCCATCCAAATGTGTTGGAACAGTCTGTTTGGTCATATGAGTTGCGGAATGAAAGTTGCACCACTTTGCAACTTTACATTGCTTGCATTTGGCAACTTTTCCCTCCACTGAAAAGTCATCACCATAGGAAAAAACCTCTAAGATAAAAAGAACTGAGAGAGGTTTTTGTAGATGGTCCCAACACTATCCCATAGCCTCAGACGAAGAGTCTGTAAGCATCACGGTCTCCGAGAAATAGGCCTTCAAAGATTGCTGCCTTTTAGCACTGTGAACTCTTAAGGGAAATCGACAGTCCAATGTAGCTCGGAGTGATTCGGCGTATTTGGGTGCAAGAGAGGAGAATCCCTAGCATAAATTTACCCATCTAAACATGTTGGAATAGTCCATTTGGTTGTACGAATTGCGGAATGAAAGTTGCACCACTTTGCAACTTTACACTGCTTGCATATGGCAATTTTTCCTTCCACTGAAAAGTCATCACCACAGGAAAACGCTGCCGAGATAGCAAAAACTGAGAGAGGTTTTTGTAAATGGTCCCAACACTATCCTATAGCCTTAGATGGAGAGTCTGTAAGCATCACGGTCTCTGAGAAATAGCCCTTCAAAGATTGCTGCCTTTTAGCACTTTGGACTCTTAAGGTAAACTAGTGGGAAACATAGTTAACTTCTTCACAAACTTGGTTTGAAGTAATTTCATTCTTTTTTGTGCATTTAAAATGCAATTTTAAGCCTTCCACCCTAAAAGTGACCTCTAAATAACTTCAAACACCTTAACTACCTCATTCTTATTCATTTGTTTTGCAAACAAGCATTTTCATTCCAAGAGGCTGAGCTTTCATTTTTGCTTGTTGGATTGAATGCGGACTATGACACAACTTTCTTTTTTCAAAAATTGTTCAACATCATTGAACTAATAATTTATCACACATCTGCAGAGAAACAAAGGAGTACTACAAAATAAAACACATTACACTTCAGTTCTCACTGACTTGATGTACTCTTCAACATCTATCTTCTCTAAAA
>VDFB02133842.1:0-24346 GCA_007258455.2 Sequoia sempervirens | reverse complement strand
AGAGAGATAGTCACTAAACGTTTTAGGTTTGTCATCACAAGTCTTAGTGGATGAAATTAGTGAGAGGAAACCTTGAAAGGTTTCATCTGATCTATCCAAGTCATAACTACTAAGAGGTTTGGATGATAGGGTTGTCCTAAAATGAAGCATTGTTTTAATTGGTTCATGCATTGTTGTGAAGTTTTTGTTTATTTTTTTGGATGCATCTGATCTAAAGGAGCTAGGAATGAATGTTGAAAGTGAACATTGTAAAAGCCTAATGCTATCTATGATTGGCATTAAAGTAAATAGTATAAATGAAAATGATTCAAGTAGAATAGTAAATAGCTGTACAAAAACAGAGTGATGACTAAATCTATCAGGAATTTTAGAAATGGAAAACAAAATGCAGAAAACAAAAATGCAAAATTGTATGTGGGACTAAGTCACCCAAGGTGGCGAATTAGTCCAATTAGGGTTATTATTGATTTTTTTCTAAATTTTCTAATGGATATGAATGTGTTTAAGACTATGTAATGCAAATATAGACTATAAATGAAAAATTTCACTATTATGCTATGAAATGAGATGCAATAATGCAAGCAACAATGAACAGTTTCACTAATGCAATTGAAAACCCTAGGATGCACTTTAACTAATGCAAGATGAAACCTAGGATGCACTTTAAAATCAGAAAGGAATTTAATGTTCACCAAGATACAGGTTCACCAAAATGTAAACAATGATTTTGGTTTGACCCCTCACAATACTTGGCTCCTCCTAGGGTTTTTCACCTAAAAGGAGAAAGGGGATTGGATGGGGGACCAAAATGCAAGGGTTTACACTCAAGACTAATGTTAATGAGATGTATTATGTATAATTAAGATGTAATAATGCAACAATCTAAAAATGGAATGATTTTATGATGCTAAACCTAAGAAACGCAAAGTGCTGGAAAACACACTGTGATATGTAGAAGAGCTAAACTAATGCAATAAACGAACAAATGAAGATGTAAAATAGGAAATATTCCCTTGTAAATTGAAGAAGAATATATTGAAGGTTGCAGGAGACACTGAAATCCTAGAAATTTTGACTTTTGAGGCAACTGAGACACTTAGGCCAGTCTAGGCAACTTAGTCCCAAAACAAGGAATTTGCCCAGAAATTTGTTTCTACCAAAAGGGTGTCAGAATCTATAAAAAAATTTGAAAAAGAAGTACAGTGGGACTAATTTTCCACCATGGGAGGCAGTCCACTTTGGATTTTCTACAAATCCGAAAGTGGAAATGAAAGCCCACAACCTACACTCTGCTCTTTGACGAAAATTTGGATATGAATCTTCGAAAAACCCTGCAAAATAGAAGATAAATTGGTTTCTATTGGGGGGTTTGCCTTGGTCAAACCCCTATTTGGTATTTAAACTTTGTAGAAAATCAAATCTACATAAACCCTAGCCTTAATTGTGTTTAAGACTAGGAAAGGCTGAAAATAATCTTGATAAAACCCTATTCTAATGTGTTAGAATGAGGTGAATGAATGGCACTTAAGAGATGCAAGACTTCAATGTAAGAAACCCTACAACTCTTCAAATGAATATAAATGATATGTAGAATGTGATGCAAACTTAATTCTGAAGATAAGAAGAACATGGAAGATGGAATCACTTCAAAAACAAGTCATTAGGTGCGATTTGATGGCTAGTTGCATCTCCTCAACCTAGATTTCTCCATGATTCACCATAGGCAGCCATGATCAATATTTTGCAATGTGAGATCTTGAATAAGAAGTGAGCTTGTAGAACTGCAAAAACCCAAGTTTGCTACCCTAAAGCTTTAACTTTGCTACAAAATGCTATTGAATCTTCTTGTGTAAGACACTTTTTCTCTTGACTTTTGATTTTTGCTTTGTAAAAATGACTAGGAGATGTTGAAAATGACTTAAAATGTGTATTTATAAGCATCAACACCTAATTTTCCCATTATTTAGACCGAAGAGGCCGACATCCATTGAAAAATTAAATTGAATTAATGAAATTCCCGCTCAAAAGTGGAAAATACCCCAAAAGGGACTAAGTCGCCCAACGGGGTGACTTAGTCCCACCAGGGATATTTTGGTGGGTTTCACAAAATTTGAGTGGTTTTAGTGATATTTGTTGGGATTTAAGTGGTTTTATGAATGGATTAGGCCTCAAAGTCCAAAATTATCAGTATTAGGGGCCTATAAATGCAATTGTAAGGGGTGATTGATGGAAGGTGCCTAAAGCAGAACTTAGTTTTACTGCAAAATTGTCTTTTTCTCCAAGAGTATACAAATTTTGGCAATACAATAAGCATTGGAAGCCAATCTAATTTTGTAAATATTTTGATGTAACATCAATATTAATTGTACTTATATAGGCCAACATGTTCCCTCTATAATGACTAAATATTATGATGGAGTGAAAATATAATGAAACTAGAATAATGTCAAATGGGATTTCTGAGAATAGGTAAATTAATAGGACTAATACACCAAAATATCTCTACTATCTCTTATATGACTTGGAAAATGACTATGAAATCAAACAATTAAATAAAAATTAACACAATTCACAAATCACACCAATAGAGCATTAAGACCAAATTACAATAATAATGAAATGCATCAAACCTGCACACACATTGCTTCAAACAATTTTCCTTAACTTAGCTCCATTTTTCTCCTCTTTGCACCTTGGAGAAAAGTGTAGTGATAATTGCTTTCAGATTTTGTAGCACAAAGCATTGATAATATGTGTATAGTTTCTTTGCAATGATGAGAGAGATATAATTGATGAATGATAGGTTTTTTTTATAGATTGAGTGATATCGATCAATGGTCAAGATTTGATGAGAGTAATTGATGGATAGTTAACTGACTGCATGATTTCATAACCAAGTGCATAGATCAGTTAAGAGGATTAGATTGAAGAGTCAAGTGTAATTGATAATTAGTGAATAAAATTGATTGAGTGAATTGGAAGTGAGGGGGAGTTGACTGGATTGATTGATTAGAAGACTAGCTTGATTAACGAGTGGATTGAAAGTGAGTCTCAATCAACTAGTGAGGTAGAAATTCCTGGGAAATTAATAATAAATTAATTATTAATTACATGTGCAAAAGGGGAAATAAATACAAAATAATGAATTTTATTTGTTTTAGAAAAGGATAATGTTTTTGATTGATTAAGGAAAGGGCCCTGATCCCTTATAAAAGTAGCACAACAGTCTAGAGAACAAAAAAATAGAGGAAGTAGAACCAAAGTAGAACCACTTCCCCACACCCAACCAACCAAAAACCACCATCAACCTATACCAACAACATCAAAAGATATTAACATATCAAGGATCCAATACAAATTTAACCAGTGCATATTATCATTCATCCACAAAATAAGGTAAAATAAACAAACCCTATAAAGAGTACCCTATATGTTCATGAAGTTTAGAACATAAGAAAAAACTTAAAATTATACAGTTCGGGAATACCAACCCTTTACCAATTAAAAGTCTAAGAGAGGAGCCAAAAAACCTAATGATAGCAAGCATCATAAGCAAGAAAAAAAAGAATCGAGGATTAAGAATCCTCAATAAGGCTCCAAGCCTTCATTAGGTCCTCCACTGAGTCTTCAATGCTATCTTTAATCTCCATCTTTCTTGAAAAATCAACATCTTCCCTATTCTCCTTTTTCCTCTACTATTTCTTGATTTTACCCTATCTCAAGATGGTGGCCACCACTACCCTTTTCATCACCACATCAACAACCCTGGACATATTCATCACAACATTCTCAAGAGCATGAAACCTATTAGCATTATCATCTTTCTGCATCATCTTCTCAAGAAGCATTAATCTTTCTTCCAACCTTTCCACTCTAGTTATTTCCATGCCCTTATGTTTATCTTTCAAGCTTTCTTCATTACCAAGGGTAACCACATTAATATCCATCTCCTCTAATTCAATAGTAGCATTTTCTTTTTTCTTAGCCATACCAGTATCCTCCTCCACATCTTGCACATCCTCTTGTTGATTAACACCTTCCTCCTCCTCCTGACTCGAATCTCCCATGTCCTCTAACCACGACACATCTTCCTCAGGAGACCTAGCTTCACCCAGACTATCAGGAACACATTCTTGAGAGGAGGAAGCCTTTTCCTCCCTGGCAACCTTCTTCCCTTTATTATCTAGAGGCTCTTCCAAATTCTTATCATCCAAACTTTTTGATCTTTTGTTATTATCTGATCCCTTAGACACAACAAGATCTAGACAAGTAGATCTTCATCCCACCAAGGTAGTGGAACCACATTCAAGGCTATTTGTATTATCATCTGGTATTGTTATAGTGTCAGGGTCAGCACCTAGCTCACAAATCATCAATTTTCTCTTCTTATTAGTAACAATATAGAGGGGGGCAACACTTTATTTTTTAGGGGTTATCTTTAGGAGAGTCGACCATGAGGGGTCCATGAATTTAGGGGAAGCATTAGTAGGTTCTTTGACCAGGGAGTGGGGTTGAATTTCAATTAGTTCAATTTTCATAGAACTCTTACGAGTGGGGTTCTCAATCAAGTTATGGAAAGCGTTTCATTGCAGGGTGGTGGCAAGAACGTACTTGCATATTTCCCTAATCAAAACTTGGTGTAAAGGAGGGTTAGCACCATTGGCAAGGCTTTGTTTTAGGGAGGAAAGGAGGAAAAAGGGAAAATTTATTTTCTCCAGGTGTCTAATATGGTTCAGGATGGGAAAATGATAACCATGGACTAACTGAAAATGGCCCTCTACTGTAAAATACTTCATGACAAAAAAGAAAACATTATGGTAAGGGGGTGGAAGCAAAATCCTAGAGTAGCCATTCTAAAATATTTGGGCCTTTTCTTTAGCTTCAAAAAAAATTCAATGTAAGTCTGATAGTTACCCATTCTTACTTAGCAATCTTCTTCCCTTCATACGCAAGACCCATCGATTTGGTAATTAGCTTAGCATCAACAATAAAACAAAGACCACCCAACTCAACTTCACCATATTTTTAGGCATTCACAAACTTGTACCTGAGTTGTTCGTTGTAACCCTCCATGGCCGCAAAGTACGGAGTGAAACCAACCCTTTCAAACAAACCCCATAATTCCACATTCTTTTTCAAGGAATCATATTTACTCGGCTCTGTCCTGTTTCTAGATCCTCCCATAGTTTTTTCTTTGGAATGATAATCCTTTGGAAGAAGCAAATACTCTACTCTTAGGTCTTCCTCATTTACCATAGAAGCAACTGGTCGTTCAAAATTTTTAGTTTTGATAGAAACTTGGTGGCTTTTCATTTGAAAGGACAATGGCTTGAACCTTCTAGGATAATGTTGAGAGGAATAATTGGATAAATTAAATAATTAAAATGATTATTTAATTTGAGAAATGGGAAATGGGAAATAAATTAATTAGACAAGTTAATGAATTATTTAATTACACTTAGGAAAGAGGAATAATTAGTAAATAATTAAATAATATTAATTATTAATCAATATAGAGGAAAAGTGATGAAATAGATAATTTAATTAAATGATGAAATTATTTAATTAAATGAAGAAGACGGATTGTTGATGCCAAATGATGGAAAATGATAATGTTTTGGTATCTAAATATGTTAGTCGGATTTAGGTGTCTACATCTATAATAGTCAAGTATGCCTCACTTTGATAGTTTTAAGATTAAATGTATTGGTTTCTATTTTTAGAAGTTGTGGCATTCCACATTTATTTTATGACATCATTAGTATTGGCATTGCAACTATTAGTTGTAATATCTAGGTGTGGACATTCACCCCATGATGGGTGTTTGAAAGAATTGCATGTAGGCTTGTTACCCTTTGTCTCAATATTGTTCAAGGTTTTGCTAGAAATTTCAAGTATAGTATGAGGAGTAAACCAACATGTTTTTTGATATTTTATAATTTATTGGACATGGATATTCAAATTCATTAATAGGAAGTGCATGTTCCTCAATGGAACATAGATCATACATGTACACATTTGGATGGAGATTGCAACTTTTTAGTAAAGTGTTGTTGTCTACATGGGAGGGAGGATAGACTCTAAGTCATCATGTGAAAACCAATAATTCATTCATTTAAATTTGTAATTTCAAAGTGGAGAGCTATTTGAAAGCTAGGTATCTTTATATGTTGAAATCCCAAAGCTCTATGAGAGGGAACCAAAAGGTGCATGGATATCTATGAGTGAATCTTATCAAACCATTCACAATATCCCCTAATTGTGAGTGTGTTCTTGTATCTACCTTGGGTTTGTTTAGTTTGATGAAATTGAATGGTATTATACAATTTCTACCCTTATATTACACATTTGTGATGAATGTTGACATGATTTATCATATTTGCAAATTATTTTGTTAACTTTCTCAAGGCATTAAGGAAAAAAGAAATCAATTCTAGTTTTTTAATTTGTAATGCTATACTTGTGTTGCATCCACTTTCAATTTATCATAATGATTATGATCACTCATTGTAGGAGTTAAAATTTGTTTGTTATTTTATGATATTGCATCTTTGCTACCATCATGGAGAGAATAGTTGTTAGCTTATATACTATTTTCTATTACCTCCAACATGTGTTTGATAGAAGCTATCACATGTATTATTAATATTTAATAGATTATTATATACAAATATACATATATTAGTTATATATTCAATTGTAAATACATCAAGTATAAGTTCAACACTATATTACTTTATTTTTTGGTATGTGCAACTTTTTACATGCATATATAGCTATATATAATTATATATGCATATAAAGCTATATATAAATATATATAGTTATATAAATATATTTGCATATATGCCTACAAGTATTAGAACATATGAAAATTATAATATAAGTAAATATATAAATATATTAAGAGTAAAATCTAAAACTGTAAATAAGTGTAGTTTTTGGTATGCATAGTTGTATATTTACATATATAATTGTATACTTACATATAAAATTTTATATTCCTATATGTAATTGTAATATAAAACTATATAAATATATACACTTATATAAACACATTTGTATAGATATTTGTTATAATTAAAATGTTTGAAAGTTATAACTAAAGAAAATATGTACTATATAAAAATAATTGTGTATATGAAAATTGGAGTATACAAGAACAAGATAAACAACATATCCTATCCTACCCAAAATGCATGCAACACTCAAGATAAGCATAGGGATTGGTAAAACATTGATGAGAAAAAAAAAAGCTCACCAATATCAAACTTTCATGGTGGTTGTGATCAAGGATAATGGGTTTGGTGGTATGTAAGTTCCTTCACCAATAGCATAAGGTTACATATGAGAATGAGATATATGACAATGACTTGGGTTGAGGCTTATTTATAAGATTTTGGCTAGAGGATTGCATGACTAGGATAAATAATAGAGATCAAGGGCTCAAATTGGTTGAGGCTCTCAAAGGGATGAGAGGAAGATAATTATCCTCGCTTTTTTGGTGGATGGAGAGGGATCCAAGACTAAAGGAGAATCTATGGTAGAGGATTCTCTTAGGATGAGTGGATGGTGAGGATGGAAAGGGTACTTGGGAGTATCCTAAGGGAATGGACAAGCTCTTTGACCCATGTGACATGGTACCAAGGCCATGTCACATTACAAAGGGACCATGCCCTATGTAAAAAGGCCATACCTTGGTACACATTTGGAAATTGTGCATGATTTGAGGAGGCTTGACTAGGATTAGAAATATGCAAGTGAGAGGTTATTAAATTAACTAATTTTAACCCACTAATGGAAAGTGAATGAAAAATTAGATTAAATAAATAGTTATATTTATTTAATTTTAAGAGATTTAGGTTAATAAATATTTACCTAAGATGGATATTAGAAAAATAATGATTAAGAGATTTTAGGTTAGGAATGAGATTAGGTGAATAGTGACTTTATTAATTAAATCATAATATTTTATTTAATTGATAAGTGAATGAAAATTGAATTTAAAAAAAAAAATTATTCAATCAATTATAGAAAAAATGGTTGAACAATTAGTTAAAATGATGATGTGTCAATTTTAGGTGTTTATAATAATCATTATAAATATTCAAGTATAAATATTAAAATTGTGAAGAAATATAATTTTTGGTATATACAATTGTACATACGTATATATAGGTATCATTATACATTTGCATAGATCTTCAAAGACAATAAGATATGTCGAAAAACTAACAAAATAATATAAAAACTCTAAATACAATAAACTACACGTCACATGCACGTTTATCCACCGCCGAGTACGGTCTGCGCGGCACATGGTGTTCTCATGGCATTAAATACGGTTGTCAGTTTGAAACTAGTGGGTAGAAGTATGGTACACGTACGGTATTTTTTACTATTTAATGTGTATGGTCAAAAGACTGAATTAATATTTACCAAGTGTAGGTACATGGCTATTTATCCTCTCATAAGCTTTTTTAAAAAGGAAAAGAATATAGTTTTAAAAAGAAAGAGAATATTCCCATATTCTAAAAGCGAGGGGCTCGACAATTATTATTGCAAGAGAGAATATGAGGTCAGAATAAAAACAAAATTGGATGTACAAAACCTTGTCGCAGCTTGCCGTATCATGGAAGGAATAAGAAGTCGTGTCAAGTAATGATTCGTCCAAGAATTTACTGAAAATAAAAGCGACACGTATTGAAATGTCCCCGTCATGCTTTTGACCAAGGCAAGAAACTTTTAATATTTATGCGTTGGAGGTGTTCTCTATGATGTGTTTTCCAATATATAGGTAATAGAATGTGTTTAAATAGTTAGGATGATTTTACATTTATGGTTCTCAATGAAATTGGTGTTAGGGTAATGGATTAGTGTCAGATGTCTCTAGATTTTGATTGATTTAGTATAAAAGTTGATAAATTTTTAAATTGTTTATTCATTTGATTACTTTAGTTTTATTTAATCAAGTATATTAGGGGCAATCTAAAGTTTTTTCTTTATTGAATATCTTTCAAAGTTGTACAAATGGTGACATATTTAAAGTTTCTTTATTGAATACCTATCAAAGTTGTACAAATGGTGACATATGTAAGTACATTTATATGTATAAAGATTATTTTATAAAAAGATGGATAATATAAGTGTATGCAAATTGAATCTTCACTATTGGAAAAAATAGATAACGAACTTTTTTCTTGTAGGTGTGAAAACAAGAATGTATTTGGAATAAAATGTAGAACTAAGAGACAATGACAAATTTATCTTGTATTATATAAATAAAATAAAGAATCTACAACACTATCACAACTCATTAGAATCATGAGATATACAAAGACATAATTAGACATTTTTTCGTGTTATAGACATAATTATACAACTACCTATTTTGTCTAAAATCTAAATTAACAAAACATTATGCTTATTTTATTTGAGTTTGTCACAACTTAGCATTATTAACCTACTTTCCAAGATGTGGATTTAGAAACATAAGATTTGCATGAGTCATATAGGACAAGTAAATAAGAGCATTACAATTTGAAAATCAAATCAAATGTTTTTAGTTTTAAGGAACCTTTTCACACCATATCATAGTGCCATTGTTTATTTTCTTTTCAATTTGATTAAAAAGAGACAATGCACTTGACTAAAATCACATCATAGTTACATCATCAACATGCAAAATAAAACATAATAATTGCAAAACAACTTAATTGCTTGTGTACATATCAATTTCAATGTTACAAGATGCCCCAAAAATATAATAAATGGATATAAAACAACCCTCATTATGTTTATGAGCCATATATGCCTACACATTAGTTATGAGTTAGTAACATTTATATACATATCCTTATAAGACATACATGAATCCATTAAAATTCACCAAAGGAGTGCTACATCATGAAAATATATATATCCTCTACCAATATACCCAATATGATTCTACAATACCATAAAAGAGGAGAGAAAACATCATGTGAGCATTCTTTCTCCAACCACAAAGCTATATAGGCTCCCTCATATGCCATCAAAAGTGGTGGGACACTACCTTCACAAGCAATATTGCATAAGATTACTACATAGGTATAATAGAGACGTCAAATGAAGGATTCTAATAATCAACACACATAATGATACCTTGGCCAATATTTCATAGGAGATGCACAATACAACTATGACCACTTCTCCATAATTATAATAGATACCACTATATAGCTATGTACACTAATAACGAATGTAGACATTTTTCACCTAACATGAATCATCCACTATCTAGATATGTTGGAGAATTCCTAAATATTGACCTATAATTCTACTACATCCCACTTAACTATTTACTTCATCAACTTCATGTGTGCTGTTAAAAATACAAGAGAGTGGAATCTACTTAAGTATCACTTCTCCTCTTGGTTTACAAAGAGTTCATATCAAGTTACTAATGTAGTATATAAATCTTTACTAAGCATATACAAGATATTGACTTACATAGATAATTATAAATGAAAGATCAATCAATGGTTGTTAAATATGTATCAAACCAATAGGTAATAATGGTATGTTTTCAAGGTTCATGTAAATCCCCTTAATAGGTTTACTAATGTTGTTACTTATAATGATTAAAAAAAAAGGATTAAATCTATTGTCCATGATCCAACTAACCAAATATCCCCACAAAACAATCATGCTTGTCTCTTTTCAAGTTCAAAATCAATAGTATTACATATTTATTGTGGAGCGATACAAATAACCCTAAGGTAAGTGCAAACCTTGTTTCAACTATATTTATCAATGAATTTCAATCCCGATATATATATATATATATATATATATATATATATATATATATATCTAAGCACATGCCATAAAATGTGAATCTCTCCAAAAATTATAATTAAGCGCTTAAGAAACCCTTAAAATAAAAGTCTCCAAGCTCTTACATCAACACAAACATAAGATCATAGTAATATAATTCATGATCTTGGGATCATTGTCCAGTATGTTTAAGCACATATATTTATGAAAAAGAAGCATGCAATTATCTCTTTTAATAAGAACATGCTAACATGATGTCTTCAAATACTTAAAGATGACCACTAAAGCCTATGTTCACACTATAATATGCTCCCAAGTCATAATATTTTTCTTTTATAAACCTTGAGTGAATATTTAAATAATTAGAGGTTTAAATATATGATTATGCTTATAGGAGGATACATAGTTGTGTAATGGATTCATAGACAAGGTAAGCTCAAGGTTTACAATGTTGGAATGAACAATGGTTTCACAATTTTATCATACACTATCAACAATAATAAAATCATAAATTATCATCTTTCTACACATTGTCAAGATGATAGAAACATAAACACTTCGCTAATCCACCTAAGAGCATAACTATACATATCCTCATAGCTTTAATTCCAACGAATAAAGTAATTGGGCACTATCATCCTAATCTACCTCTTACAACCACATAAAATACATCTCCATCCCACTCCCTAATGGTGGGGCCATCTATTGTACTACCTCTTACTTATTGGCTCTCTTTTGTGGCTATTTTATGCCTCCTCAAACTCTTGTCATTCTCAATCTATTTTGATTCTCTTATATATGCCACATGTGCCTATCATTGAGATCAAATAATGGTACAAATCTACTTGATTACACATGTTCATGCTCAATCCTATCAAAAAGTACATAAAGAACATATCAAGTCAAGTATTTCATTGTCATGATAATCAAGGTCATTGATTTTGTTAGTTTCCCTCCATACAGATAATAAGATTAATCTCACTATGCTATATATACTTTATCTTACCAATAAAAAAAAGTAAATTAGAATATCACACACTATTGCTATACATGGTTAGAAGGAGTGTTTATTCTTTGATATGAGGGAAATCAAAAGTCTAGAATCTAAAGAATCAAGTGAACCTCCCTATAACCCTCAATCTATTAGTTAACCAAACAACTAGACAAACCATACCTACCATAATCAATGAGACTAGAGACCTTAAATATTCAAACCTAAATTACATACTAACAAATAATTAACACCAATTGATCAATCTATCTTCAAAAATATATAAAATCCATGTGAAACAAAATTACTTCTCACTCTAATTCTATATGACATAACTATTGTCGTAAAAGAACATATATAAAATAGAAATAAACAATAACTGAATTTACAAACCATTTCATGTAGTGTTATACTAATAAATTCCAAGAATATCTCTTTCTCATCACTCACCACCCTCTTACATCATCCACTTTATCATTCCTCTACTACACTACAAATAAATATTTCGTGAGTCTTTATATTTATATTGCTAACATAGTGTTAAATATGTATATTAAAGTTAGTGAAATGCAGACTGGATATTCACAACGATAGAAACAAAAACATGTGGGATAGAGTTTTAAATATAATTAAATCCAGAAGAAGTTCTCAGTCATTTAAAGCTTCAGATCTGCAAATGCCCCTCTGGACTGTTCTTTATCAGCCTTTGTTTATGTACTAATATCATTCCTTGTACTAATATTATGGCTACTGTGTGAAAGCAATGATGTAGTAACCTAATACCTTTTTGGGAAGGACGTCTGAAATCCACTAACTAAATCATATGCCAAAGATTCGAATGCAATCATAAAAAGTTGATATAAGATGACAAGATGTAGGAGATGGTTAGATAATATTTGTGTATTTTAAGATATATGTTTGATTTAATTGATTATGTTATCATTGTTATTTGAAATTTATCATATTAAAATAATCTTTAATATGTAGATTAGATTCGTCTTTTTATTAATATACCTTTTATTTGAATTAAGATTTTTTTTAAAATTGTTGGTTCGTAGGGTCTATATTATTATACTTAGAGAAATTATTTTTATTTCATTCAGCTAAATATTTGTAACATTTAATCATACATTCAATTGTCTAACTTAACTTATTGTATAATTCTGTATACAATTGAAAGAGTGAGTGTTTATAATATATGTATGTATGTATGTATGTGTGTGTATAGTTGTATGTATATATACATACCTACACATATGCATACATGTATACATACACACACATACATACATACACACATACATATATGCATTTAGATTACACATACATATACATTTATGTTTAATATACATACATACATACATACATACATACACACACACATGTGTGTGTGTGTGTGTGTGTGGAAATGTGTTCTAGTCATAGTTAAATCAACTAAAATTGATAGTGAACACTACTTCTCTTGACATGTGATTTTACTTAGTTGTTTATTGTAGTTACTATTTTCACAAAAGAGACGTATCAAAATAGGGGTCTAAGGACTAAGGCTAGATTTGAATGAAAAGAACAAAATTAAAAGATGCAAACCCTAAATAAGGTTCTAAAATTTAGAATTCATCCCATGTACATCATCTAGGAATAAAACATACCATCTCATTTACAATAGTGTGATGCTTTTATTTGAAACTTTAGGTTGAATAAAAAATAGAAAAAGAAAGGGGAGGAGAAAAGGCTAAGAAATCCTAATCTAGGAACTTTATAGAAATTGACAGATAATGACTCTTGTAAGGCATTGGATAAGACTGAAGGGCACATATAAGACCTATGGGAACTATGTAATAAACTTGGGGAAGGCTAGTTTAAGGACATTGAAGCTCTAATTCTAATAAAAAATCATAAGGCCTCATTAAAAGCATTATTATATAAGACACTAGTATTAAATAATGAAAATGTGACATTTATGTAATTCAAAATGGATGATCTTCATTTTGGTATAAATTTGTGTCGTTTTTCATCACTACTAAAGAATATCTATGTTACTGAGATACTTTATTTTTTGTTTTATAGAAATTGAGAAGTTGTGAACCTTACTAACATTAATGGGGGGTGTTATAGCATAACTTTATTAGGTTTTATACCCTTAAAACATTTATATATTGTTCCAATATAAGGTTATCAAACCTTTACTATTATATCCTTTATAAAGCATATGCACACTTAATAATCTAATAACTACATTATTTTTTATATACATATGGTAGTTTTGAATAGTATGACAAGTACCATTTTAGTTATTTTTCCAATCCTATATTTATGGAGATTCTCTCTCATTGTGAAGATATTAAAATTTGGGGAGATTTGGTATGAAAGTGAACTTTATCACTTTGCATAAAAAGATTTATTATTGACCATGTGGATGTGAGGAGAAGTGATATCCCTACATTTTGTCTATAATAAATTATAAATTTTTTTGGAAGGTTTAGAGTCAAATGATGTTTTATGAGGTTTTTAACCTAAAAGGGTTTTCCCGATACATACATATGTATAACAAATACATACATATGTGTGTGTATTACATAATGTGTTAAATATGTATATTCTATAATTCTCATTTCATTTATTTTATATATTAATTGTAGTGATTAGCAACCTAAGATCTTAATTTTTTATAGAAGTAGATGTGATTGAAAATATTCTAAGATTGGAAAAGATCGAATTAGTCTAAAATCCAATAGATGTAGGAAAATTTAGATATAAATGTTGCTCTTGTTGAAATGATAAAACATGATTCTACAACTAATAAAAAACTACAATATTTTGTTACTACTAGAAATGAACATAACATCCGTATGAACTACAATATTGAAGGTAGCAAGTTTTAGTATCCCTACTTAGGTAGGGATACCAAATTACACATTAGAAGGTTTGAAAAACCTTAGTTCAACCTTGTGTTTGATAATAAATATGTAGGACACTCAATGCAACCTATCCTCCATCTCTCCTTAAAAACAAAGTAGTTCATTGCTATGCAATGACTAGAGAGTGTTATAAAATCTAAGGTTATTTAATTGGGATAAAAATAAGACATGGTGAAAAATATTAAAAATCCACATTGTATCCAAATAGAATAAATCTAAGTACATATCTCATTATCATCTTTTTGGAAGTTTCCAAATACAAGTGTGAATGAGAAATATTCTAATGAGTCATAGTACAATCAAGTTGAGCCAAAAATATCAAGTAGTCACTGTAGAGATGAGTACATGTAGATATACATGAGGCAAGAAGCATGAAAGAAGAGTTTTATAATACAAAGGGAAAGAAAAAACAAGAGAATGAGAAGAATGTGGAAAGAGCCATTTAAAAGGAGGTAAATAAATAAAAAATTGAGAATGTAATGAAGAAAAAAATAAGGAGCAACTAGAAACAATGCAGAGGCAAGAGAAATAAGAGAAAAAAAGAAAGATAAAAGGATGAGTCTAATTTTGAGAAATACTGATAGAGTTGGAGTAGAAAATGCATTTATACAACCTCTTGAATCCTATTCTAGATCACTGTGTTTTTAAGGACATGATAAACACTTACACCCCTATATTTTTATGTCTGTCTAACTATCCAATTGGTAATCAAATTTCTTCTAAGCTATTTGTAAATATCACTAAACATGTGAAAAACAACAAGATTTTATATAAAAGTCTTTAACTTAATCCTAAAAAATAAATGATGGAGCTACCACTCATTTTAGGAATGATAATTGGTATTATTTACTTTCCCTCTTAAACTATATTATTAAGACTTAGGGATATAAGTGATCAATATAAAATGAAAAGAGCATTAAATTTTAGTGTTAAACCATGTCTTATTTTCCCAACTATGAGAAATAGATAGTCAAGTCCTTAGGGAATGAATGAGCAAAGAAAACTATAATTCTATCAAACGAACTTTCAAATAGGATATCATTCTTCAAAATAAAGATGAATAGGCTTATATAGAAATAGATCATGCATTGATGTATTTCATTGTTAACTCATTATATAAATTTTCATTCACTTAAATTATCCTAGTTCTAAACATAATTTAAACACAATGTAAATAATTTGAGAAATTCGTTGCAACTTAATTTGTTTTAATGGATTTCCCTACACAACAAGATTCTCAATTTTGACAATATTTAAAACAATTTTTTGTAGGAACCTAATGGATGCCCCAACTACAAAAAGGAAAAAGAGACAATAATTATCTTATTATGGAATACACTTGTACAAAAAAAGTATACTCAATCATAGGAAAAACCATTAAATTAAACTTGAACAATCGATAATGTATGCAATTTAGGCACCAAGGAAAACCAAATAACACATCCAACTAGAGAAAAATCAAAGAGGTCTTATGAAACAAAAATATAATAGCAGATTAAGGCAATATACAATCAAAAGGGAAATAATGACCTAAAGAAAATAGAAGCTTAGCACAAGGATTTTGACTCATTCACTAAATCAATATTGCACCCTCCAATAATAGATTCACCTCTAGGATTTTATATTAACTTATAGATTATCTTCAATAACAATACTTATATCCTCTACTTTTGGTATTATCAAACCCCAAATGGAAAACCATACATTAAATTCTCTCACCTACACAAGCCTTGTCTATCATCATCAAATAGATCACACTGCACTCTTACCACTCTTCACCATCCTTGGTCCTCTATAATTTAGCACTCTCATCATTATATCTCTTGTAGCATCGTAAATTATCTCCCTTGACAATTTCACACTATGCTTTTCTCCCACTAAATTATTGAGCCTAATTGACCCTCTAATTTCCTAAATTATACATTCTATAACCTAATTTTACCATTTTTCGAGAAATTGCAAGTATTGAAATGCATTTATTTAATGTTTTACTCCTAACACTTTATTTCCTAAAAAATAGGGCTAGAACTAGGACACCCTCAAGCGTCTAAGTCCCCCTATTTTTCCAAGATCCAAATTTGAATATATCGGTGTTAGTATTTTAACATTTGAAATTTAAATTGCAAATGTCGGATATTTAGATTTAATTTTTAGGAAATTAGAATAATTTCCCATAAATACCTAGTTATTGCATCATTTGAAATCATCTAAAAATATTGATGATCTTATGATAAAGAGTACTATCAAGAAAGTCAAGAGTAGATTTTTAGTGATTTATTGCAGCAATTCAAGATCCAAGCATCATGTCAAATCCTATGTGAGTTTATACATGTTTATGCTATCATTATTTGTGAAGGCTAATCCTTGTTGTAGGTGTTCAAACAATTCAAGAATTCAAGCAAACAAGATCCAATACCTTGAGGTGATGTGCATGGCTTCATTCCTTCAAGGAAGCCATTGAAGGGTGGTGAATTGTAGCACTTTGTTGATTCATCATTCCTTCCTATCATATATATTTCCTATCATTGACATTGCCATTGTGGAAGTGGAAACACTAACACAGGGTTTGGCTAAGGCAAGCCTCTAAATGGCACAACATTTCCTCTCTTTGAATGTGTAGGTTACAAGTTTAGAGGAGATTGAAAGGAGTTTGAAGATCATTTATCCATTGTTTCATTCAAATCCCTACACCTTGTCAATTCATGGAAGCTCACCTACAAAATTATCTGGCAATGATCCAATAAGTTTGCAAGTAGAGTTAGGGATCTCATATCTGACATCAAAGGACTGTAAAAGAAATTTCAAAAAGGCATAAAAGGACCCAAATGCCCTTGGGTGACTCTGTCCTCATATTTAGACCAACACCAAACTTTTAGGATAGGTACACAATACTCTACCCTACCTAGATCTATTCGCAAATCCCTATTATAGTCTGTCAATTTTTGATACCTTGTATTTTTTATATTAGGGCATATAGTCTAATTAGGTTAATCAAGGAAAACCATTTCCAATTCATTCCAAGACTCAAAAAGATACAGAGCCAAGTCTGATTGGCTCACCTTCATGGTTGAAAGTCAATCTAAACACCTTGTTGATCTCCATCTTAATGAAACACTAGAAAAGGACACAACACACTCAAAATTTAAATCCTAGTTTTACACATTAGAACTAGGGTTCTATTTTTCTTCATTTCATTTTGGTGAACCTAACCTATTAACATCATATACCTTTTGAAAATTTCATTCTAGATCTAATTTTTGTATTGCATTGTTTTGTATTGTTCACTTAGGGTTTCATCTTTTACATCATTAAAAGCATAAAAAATTAAAAAAAATGCATATCATATTGCATCATAGGTTTCATTAAGGTTTATTTCAATCAAATCTACATTGAAAATTGTATTCATAATTTTCATTTATTGTTCAAGCATTGTTACACATTTGTATTTAAGTTGCATTGTCTTAAATTAAGCAAATTCTACAAAAATACTCAGTTGTAGACTTGTTTGCACACAGAAACAAAGCACTTAGATAGTCTAGTAAACATTTTTTTTTTAGTTTTCAGACACCCTATTAAGGATATAGATGTTCTTTGGGCATCCTCGGTTTGCCATCAGAACGCCCCGCCTCGTAACCCTAAAGGACAATAAATAATAAATAATTATATATAATTTTTTTTTTTTTAAATAAATATAATATAAGTATGTATACATATTAAGTCATAACACGAATTTCAATTAAATAGATTCATTAACACATACATCCCTTGGGGTACACGAAGAGTCATTACATGACTTAGATCCATACAACATCAATAAAGAATAAAATCCAAAGATATAACCATTAACAATAACAAATATAACACATACATGAAAAATTCATTGATAAGAAGCCATCTGCACATAAATACAACATATGCATGATTACATAACACATTGAATAACAACTACTATGGTCAATATCCACACCAAGTTTAACATTTCATTACAGTACAATGTTCAAAAAGTACAATGATGTAAAAGTGTTCCCAAACATAAATGGAAACCATACACAAGATACCATGATACAAAATGAATAGATGAATACAAAGTATCATAACTGGCCCAAGACAAATACAACTGGAGTCAGAATAAAGACTAACCAAGACCTCTCGATCCTCGATCAACCCAATGGGGTGTTTTAGTAATGCTCCACCCGACCATGTGGAGTCCGGCAACGCACCCCTTCTGCATAGGGAGCTACAAGAGACTCAACCAAGAACACTCCCAACAGAGAACTACAAAAGACTCAACGCTGCCAAAAGTACTGGCAACACTGTGAATTATAAATGACATAATCAACTACATTCCCAAGAGCTGCAACTTAATACATAAATCAGCAATAAATCCAATAAACAAATACAACTAAAAGGATGATCATGAAAAACACTTCCAAAACATACTATAATCGCACTGCTATTAACTAACACAATAACATCATATCACAGCACTTACAAGAGTACAAGGTCAAAACCCAAACATCACAAGATTTATACAAGATTCATAGAATATATCATAGATAAAGAGAAAGTAAAAACCATAAATCAATTCAAACAATCTATAATTTATCAATTCAACATAAAAGAACTACTTAAAAGGATTTCCAAAGAAGGAAATAATAAGGAGTGTTAGAGAGAGTGTCACCTGATGGTTTAACATGGATTCTCCAAAGTTACCCTATCGCAAGGTGCCGCTTCATTCAATGGCTGGGATTATCCGCAACCCATGGCAGCCAGGAGCCGCCTCCCATCTATGGTTGTCTGTGCTACTGGGCCCTACAAGGAACCGCCTATAGGGTTGCTCAAAGGAACCGTTAACCTTTCATGAAGACAAGGCAACGATCTTGCCAACCACGGCCTTCTCAATCCCCTTTAGCCTGTGATAGCACTAAAAGGCGGATGAGGCATCAATTATCTTTTTAATGTGACTCTACCCACCCCCTAGTTAATTACTTAGGTTTTCACTTATTAATCACACTCTAACGAGGGCTATCCTGGCGCCCCTTTGTGCACCGACCACCCACTTAGAGCCACTCTCACTCTAGACACTCAAAACACAAAAAACCAAAATCCAAGGGTTGTACAACATAACAAGAACATTAGATCACAATAGAGAAACATGCGAGGCATTACCCATCTCGCTGTAAACACATAATCAAAATCTTACAATTCTCGTACAACCCTTTCAAAATCCAAATACCAAGGCACTTGCCACATCAAAGCTCATAGAGAGAGATCATTGACCAACCATAAAAACAAGCCTCTGGAAGATTCTCAAAAAGTTACACTAGGGTTTCCCCATGAAAATCTAACAACAATAAAAGAAAAACCTTGAAGAACTAATTTCAATTCAAATATGATGAGAGAATACATCAAAATAAGATCAACAACTCCCTTAAACAACATCAACAACTTCGATACGAACTAAATCGGACATCCAAGGGAAACCTCTATTTTCTCCTCTCGGAATACCCAACTCAAAGAACTTCTCAATTTGACTCCTTAACAACTCCAGCAAAATCATCAATCACGACAAAGATAACATTAACCGATTTACCACTTAGGGTAAGGAACCAAAAGAAAACATATGGGTTCCCAATGAATAGCAACATACATTAGTTGAGAGAAATTCCCCAAACTCAAAATCAACTCATGAAAAGTCACATCGAAAAAAATCCATAAAACCAAACATTCAAATAATATATCCATTCATTCAATAAGAAGTAACTTGAAACAATCTAAAAAGAACATTATTTTAAAGATCAATCATTACCAAAAAATTAAAACAATCATGAACAATAATACGGGTTCCCATTTTACACACATAATTCCATACAAGGAAACCATCAAACACATCAACCTTGAAGAACACTATCTTAAAACACTTACAATGAATAGGCCATCGAGACATCTCCATAAATATCCCACAAATAACACCCATCTTAAAACAATTACATAACACTTAAACCAATAATCAAAACACTTTGTTTAAAACAACAATCACTCACACCTTATAACCATAAAGACATTCCTTTAATTTAAGCATTATTTCAACGTTCTTATCACTTATTTTAACATATCCACTTAATTTGATTAAGAGAGTATTTACTACAAATAATTATATTTAAAATAACTATATCATTTATAAGATAACCATCTCCATCGACTGTTTAATACGAATCCTAATTATAACTTTAAAATGTAATACTAAGATGACAATTCTATAAATTACAACTTTATTATAATACTAAGGTGACGATACTAATGAATTATTTCACATAGTAGTTTTGATAAATAATTATCATTCATAGACTCATTAGATAACAAAAAGGGTAATTAAAACCATTTAACATTTAATCAGAAATCACCTCTTAAACACAATAAATTATCTAAGAAGGCCAAAATATTCTTTTCTCATATGAATAATTTTCACATAATAACCACATAGAAAAATTTCATCTTATTTTTATTTATTTATAATTACCTCTGCTTCAAGCAACTTGATTCTTCTAATAACATAATATTTATACTTTCATCATATTCCATAATCATCTAATTTTACTTACGCAGAGCAAGCACATACAAAACTCTACTTTTCACTAATTTCTAATTTAACTATTCCACTTGGAACTAACCAAATTAAGAATAAACTAATCTACGAATGTTACACAATAAGTTCACATAGACAAAATGTATTCTTTCATTAAAACCCTATATATATGCATTAATATATTTTCTTTTAAACTTAATTTACTTTAATTCACTTATTTAACTAAATCTCTATAAAAATAAGTAATTATTTATTTCAAATTAAAGAGGAAGATATTTATTATTCCAAAGTTACCCAAATAAATACTAAATATTAACAATACAAGAATCTATGTGTCCCTCACATAATTAATACCCAATCTATATATAAATATTTATATACTTATACTTGAAAGAGAAATTATAAATCAGTCTTCTTGAAAGGTGGAACAATACCAAATTAGAGCTCGTTATTAATTTCTTTGTTTATTTATTTAAGAGGAAAAAGATAAAATGTTTAGATGACTGAGATACAAGACTAAGCTTTCGGTTAACTATACTCTTCACAACTTTCCAAACATTTATAATATCTAAATATGTTTGACCACATGTTATACCTTCACTTTCCTATGATTTAAATTCTATACTCTATTTTTACCCAATACGTACTATCCATTTTAATTCATTTTATTGTTTGTTCTAGCCATATTAATGATAATAGGTTCTATGCAATCTTTTAACAAATACAATTAAACACATTTCAATAGATTGATTAAGAAATAACAATATTTTACTTATGATTGATTTTATATTTTATTTATTCAATTCTTTTAATATAAATAAATCATTTCCCTCCAAGTATTACTTCCCTAATAATCAATTTATTTTAACCACTAAGTTTAATAACTAGCAAAATGCAGCTTATTATTATAATAAACCCTTAACATCTTTATTATTTCTCTATTTATCTCAAAACCTATCATACTAGCAGAACAAAATTTAATTTAACTCTTTATAAATTATATTTATTATCAGCAAAACGCAACCATAAGGGAGCAGCTTGACAACAGCCTCGTATTTTAAGCATAACGCCAAAACTATAATCTGGGTATTTGAGATTTTTGGACAGCAAATAGAAAACTGGAATTTGGAGAAACCCTTTAAATTTACCAGCAAACTAGTTTGTATAAAAAAAGTTATGGATGACACAATTAGACTGTTTGAATAGAGTCACAGGAAACAGTTTACCAGTATAACAATATATATCTATTTTTTTTACAAACAGAATATAATATGTAAATATATATATATATATATAAACAATCGCAATAGATTTAAAATATTATAATTTAAATCAACATTTTAATGGATCTTTAATCCTAATCTCACATCTATAAATCTATAAATCTATAAAGAACCAGAGGTTCATCAATAATAAAATAGATGAATTTTCATTAAATCACTTAAGAATATGAAATGTAAAATTTACCTAGAATACAAATAGATTTCAATCATGGAAACCCCTTTAACAATGCACACAAATATTTAAAAATTATTTTTCAACAATCACACACAGAGATTTAAAATTCTCTTTTTTTTACAAACACATGTTCAAATTTAAAATTTATTTAATCATGACAGCCAAGAGTATTATTTAAGCCTCTACAACATTCTATATTTCAGAGAGAGATTCCAAAAGAACTAGGGAGTTTATTTGACTCAAGCACCCTAAAGTACCGCCGCTGCCATAATAGAAGGATATCTACAACTATAACCAAAAATTTTATCAAATAATCTAATGCAAAAGATGAAAACTTCCGCACTGCTATACGTAACTAACTCTTTATAATCATTCACATAAAATATGAATATAGATTGAAACCACCGCATATGATTATAAGTTGAAAACTATATCATAAAAACTTAAATCAAAACCCTAGCACCACATGAAATTTAAATCTTCAGGATGATTTACAATTCGCACACAACATATCAAAAATATAGAGAGGGGAAAGAAAATTGTACTCTTTTCCAGAGAGCATTGACAGGAAATTTCAATTGGCGTTGTAAATCAATGTTGTCTGGAATGAAAACCCTGAGCCGAACAATCCATGACAGAAGGAGCAACCCTTCGAACCCGCCAATCCCCTTTTCTCCAGAATAATTCTCATTTAATAATTTGTTTCATGGAGTCTTTTTCCACTCCCAACGAGAAATCGTTCAACTTCCAATCGTTATGAATGAATGACAGCCACGACCCTTAATTATTATTTTATAATTTACTCTTTAATATATGAACCAAATAGGTCATCTATTAGATATTCAATAAATATTTAATAATTAAATCTTTCTTTTAGTTATAGATAAATATTTTCTCCTTAATTTACTTAAACTCAAATACAATTTTAATATTTAATCCTTTCTAATATTTTCTCACTTTAAATTTATTAATCGAATTTAAACATTAAATGATAATTACCTTGCAATATTCTATTTTTATTTATTTCTATTAACAATGTAATTTTATTCTTTCATAACCTCTAATTATATTAAAACATTTAATTAATTATTTATTTCACAAAGAAATTAATAAAAATCTTATTTTATCACATTGTTTAATTACTCATACTTCTTTTAGTTATTCTTTTATTTAATACCTCAAAACACAAACTGAATAAATTGAACCAATTCAAATCATGCCAATCTAGTAAAATATATTGGCAATAATATTTACCCTTTACGTCATTGGGATAATTACCTTTGAATCAACTAATATATTATTAATTATTATCAAATATCATTAAAAGAACAATTAATTAATTAATTTATTAATAATTCTTTACTTAATATTTTTATAAAACTAATTTATTTAATTATTTATTTTCTTTTAATTAACCACTATACCTTTTAACTTTATAATCCTATTTAAATGTCGTAATTTGATCAAGAACATTTATCGACCAGAATAAATCAAATGCACTCAAAGTCCAACAATACCTGACCTCACAATGAGTTGAAATGCATTTCAAAGACAATGCAAATGGAGGGCACTACA
>VDFB02133841.1:0-27395 GCA_007258455.2 Sequoia sempervirens | reverse complement strand
TTTTCTTGTCCATGTCATTCATTCCTCATGTTTGAGTCACTAAACCTTCACCTTTTGAAGGGTGATTGTTTTGGTTATCTTCTTTGTCATAGAAACCATAGAACTGAATTACAACTGAATCCAGTTATTTCAGCTGATTGATTTCTGATCATAAATTTCCTTAAGAATCTAGTACATAGCTAATTTAATCCTCTCATTTGAATCACATTATTCAGAGTGGAGCTGTTGAGATGCTCTTTCTTCAAAGTGAATATGTTTTTGCACAAAGAAGCCTTTCTGCAAATAGGAGAGTCCTTGATGTTGTCACTAGATAACATTATTTTGTTTTACAATATAACTAACTGTTTTTTCAATAAGGTGATATTTTTGCAACAATATCTAGTTGAATTGTAGCGATACCTCTTTGGTGTCATGTGTTTGATCATTTACTACCATGTTGCTTTGGAGTTTAGGTGGGGTATATGCACTTGCTATAAATAGAGTTCTCCCTCTATTTTCTCTATCAATCCATCCTATCATATTTTGTAAGTAGAGATCATATATTAGGGAAGTCTATTCTTCCAATGCAATCAATCAGGGAAATTGTATTGAGCTTTGACAAAAGCCCTTCGTCAAACAATTCTATATCAAGAGCCCAAGAATAGCACAAGCTAGGAAGAAGCTAGCAAAGATTATACCTTATGCTTAAAGTATCTCTAGAACCACAAGTAAAGAGTATCCTTCCACAAAAAACACCAGCAGAAGGAAAAATAATAGACATTAGTTGGAGATTGCCATTTCTAATCACCTAGTTTTAAACTCAAGTCACTTTTATCAAGTCCTGTTTGAATTTGCAAAGTAGATGCATAGTCAGTATCAAGAGCATGTCTAACAGGATTCTCCATGGCACCCCCACAACCTTCCAAAGTTTCCTTGTGTAGAGCCTTATTAATATTAAGATAATAGGTTTCACTTCAATTACTACCTTTCATGTATCCAAAAGTTGAGACACTAGAAAAAGTAGAGATGGTGGTCAGTGGAGCTCCTCTTGTAGGTGCTTGATTGAAGGATTTCTGAAAGGAGTATTGGAAATATTCCCCTTAATTTTTTCCAAAATTCACACAAAACTGAAAGCAATAAGTCACTGATTAGTGTTAGCTCCAAAAGCAAATCAGCATGGAAGTAACTCTAACCAAGAATGTTCACCAAGATCCCAATGTGGGCGAGATGATAGCATATGGTCAGAGGATCATTAGGAGTAAACTGAACTGAAATTACAATTCATCTGCTGATGCAGGCATCCACAAGCAGTGGGGATACTCCACTTATTCAGTGGGTGAGATTATTACATTATTAAAGGTGGCAAGCTAGCCATTTAACTTCACTTCCACTTATTAACGTGGGGAATACAGTCCACACAACTTATTATTAATTTATTATTTTAGTGGGGGGAAACTTACAATTAAGAAAGATGATTATTTAAACTCAACCACTCAATCATGGGAGTATGAAAATTTAAACTAATTGCAGCAAATAAAATAAATAGCTATTAGTACTACTAATCAGCTTTACAATGAATTAAACAGCTGCAACAAGAAAGATACATGCTTCCAACCAATCAATGGTTAGAGTAACACATCCTCTAACTCTTACAATACAATAATGATATAGAAATGAAGCTCAAACCAGCATTATATCAAAAACTAACAAGTTTGATCAGAAATAGAGAATACAGAAAATCAGACCAGCAAACTGTACATCAATGAAATGCACATAACTTTATCAATTTACCTCCAAATTGAGTGAAATCAATTGCAATGAACCTCTGGAGGATAGGTGCCCATGTCATGATGATGAAACAGCTTCAAAAGGCAACCATTAATTTACTTGCACAATTCCCAATGCTCCCAACATGGTACGACTCTTGAGAAGGGCGATTTAGCAAATAAAAATCAAAGACTTGGAAATAAATTCCAATCTCTTGTGGAAGGGGTCGCCTTGGGTCTAGAACCACTTTGCAAACATACCCAGAATGATATTTAATTTGCTCAAAAAGCTGTTAACAAAAAACACTTTCAGCTGTAGACAAACCAGCAACTCCAAAATGATAAAAACTCTCAAAATTCTTCAAATTAAATTCTGATCTTCTGTGGGAAGGGGTGCCCATGTACTAGGAATCAATTTCTTCAATACCCAGAAGCAGATAAAAATCATACAAAAAGCTGTATACAAAAATCACTTTCAGCCATGATAAACCAGCAACATGAAATCTGGAAAAATCTCACCAAAACTCCACAATAATGCTCAATATGTACTTCTGGATGAAGCACACTCTCCGTCCACCACCTAGGGAACCATAGTTTCAGGCCTGAAGAGTGGAGTAAATTTGCTAAGCTATCCCTTAGCCGGATTCTGGATTCATTCCAGTAGCGTAACTTTGCCCTTCAAAAATATGCATAATCAGCTCCTCATAAAACATCAATATATAGGCTTTAGTTGGCAAATGAAGCAACAAGAGACTCTTCAAATTCCAAGAAGTTGAATCACTTCAACTTCCAAGAGGGATGCCACGTTTTAGCAATTTACTTTTTGAAATATTAAAATATCATTCAACTTCCCCTTTAGGCGTCCATTTCCATATTGCAACAATAAAGCATTTTATTAAATAATTAAATGCTCACTTGACCCCTTAATGTCCCCCTTTTTAAAACAACTTGAAGTTATCAAGCCTAGGCATGGGGTACAACTTCAAGACATGAAAATTGACTAAGTTTGAAACTCAGTCGAAGGAGATAACCAAATACAATGCCCAAGTTGCAACTGATGAATTGCTAAAAATAGCAAACTGACAAATGCCAAACTGAACCAAGTTGATGATGATGCTTCTGCCAAAAATGAACTTACTAAAAATAGCAAATGCCAAAAATAGTAAGTTAACTTCAAAATCAACAGAAAGCCAAACTGACCAACCAAACTGAACTGCAACTAATTGAGCTTCTGCTAGAATAATACTGCCCAAAGATAAACTTACCAAAAATAGCAAATTGCTATAAATAGTAAGTTTGCAAAACCTCATCTATACGCCAACTGAGCAGTAAACAAAACTTACTAAAAATAGTAAGTGTTAACAAATATAATTTGAGCACAAACCGGGCAGCCATCATGACTTGCTATAAATAGTAAGTGCCCAGAAAGGATGTCAGAATCAGATGCATATTACATCACCCTAGAGGTCTTTGAAAACCCAGAAAAACCCAGAAACCTTTTACATGCAAGCCCTCGAAAAAACATCTGAAAGAGGAAACCCTAATTTTCTACTTCAGCTTAGCCTACGGATTTCCGGAAATAGGCTAAATCCAATTGAAGAGCGTAGGGCTAAAATGGGGACATTACAAGTATGAAGATCAAAAAGGATTTAAACCACCCCCAATTTGTCCTCTCACTTGTCCTCCACAGCTATCTAATAACACAAGCGAGGAAGAAGCCAGAAAAGATTATACCTTAAAGTATCTCTAGAACCACTAAGTAAACAATATCCTTCCACAAATAACCAGCAGAAGGAAAAATAACAGACATCAGACATAGACATGGAATTTTTGGGATTGTCATTTCTGATCACCCAGTTTAAACTCAAATCACTTTATCGAGTCCTGTTTGAATTTGCAAAGTAGATGCATAGTCCTCAATGTCAAGAGTGTGTCTAACAGGATTCTCCATGGCACCTCCACAAGCTTCAAAAGTTTACTTGTTGAACCTTATTAATTTCAGATAATAGGTTTAACTTCAATTACTAACTTTCATGTATCCAAAAGTTGTGACAATAGAAAAGGTTGATGGGGCAGGGCGAACAAGAAAAAGTAGAGATGGTGGTGACTGGAGCTCCTCTTGTAGGTGCTTGTTCGAAGGATTTTGAAAGGAGTGTGAAAGATCAAAAAAGATCTGGACAAGCCTCAATTTGTCCGCTTACTTGGCCTTTATAACTGATATTGATAAAAGGAGATATGGCACAAATTATAACCACTAGTATCCAAGATATTCATCCTCAGTCCATTGACCTTACTTTCATCTGTTCTAAAGGATAAGAGTTTGAAAGTGAAAATTTGCCCACTGCAGTCTTCCTTTCTCCTTTTTGGAGGAACTTTCAGTTAGGATCTCAAACATAATAATTAAAGTACCATCCTAAAGAGAAGTGGAATCTCCTGTTCCAACAATTTCTTGATTGCCATAATTCTTTGGACAGCTGCAATGAAAATATTTGCTGCAAAGAAGGCTTCCATAGAACTCGGAACAAGTATTTTCCTGCCCGTGCTTCCAAATTAGTATTCCTGCAAAAATCTTGGGATTTATAGATTAGTGTATTAGAAGATAATTCACATGGGAAAGTTTTAAAGCATCCCACCCTGTCTTGATTTTTTTTTCTCTCCAATAAGGAAGACATGTAGAAATAGAATTGTCACTTCGCTTCTCTTTTGGCTGCTTGACAAAGTAGACTGAAAATTATGGACAACAATCCTGAAGATATACATACGGTTTACATCACTCAATACCAAGTGCAGGATCCTTCTACTCTCTAAATATAACACTAGAGAAGTCTGCACATCTCATATCATCATCTTTGGACTATGATTTGTTGTTTTCTACTTCCAAAAACTTTGTGTTAAATTTTATTAGTATAAGCCATGAAAATATTTTCTTCTAATTGCTTACTTTTTGCTCCGTAATATTTTTCCTTCAGGATCTTGGAGAGGAATTTGTTGAGTTCTTAGAAAAGGAATTAAACATTACTGATGAAAGCAATGGAATGGAGACATCAAATTTACAAGAAACTGAAAATAGAAGTTCTGAAGCAAATTCAAGCACAAAGGGAGATTCCTTTGAAAAGGAGAACAGTCAACAAGATAAGATAGAAAATGCCATTGATGAAGTTGAAGCTGCATTAGCTCAACTGAAGAGAGAGTTGGGACTTTAGGGCTCTCTAAATATTCAAATCCTATTTACGTTGTGGTGATATTTGTTTATTTAGAAGACACAGTAAACAACCTTTAGAAATGCTCTTAATTCTTTAAATATTAAAAAATAGATTTCCTTAGTTGGGAATCTGTGTATAATTTGTTCTCGTCTAGTTCAATGCAACCAATATTTTCACAGTTGTAAGCTAGTTTCAAGGTTATTTACAGTGACAACTAAATCTTACTAAACTGAATAGCATATCACACAATTGCATTGAATTGCTTGTTATTGAAGCCCAAAAGCTATTGCTTAGAATGTTGTGCATGTCTCTAAAAGACTCTTCTCATCCTTTTCCCCCCCTAAAAAAGAGAGCTAAACCACCATCTTGCACCAATCACTTGATTATAATATAGAGTATTTATAATGACAACTTCTGCAATTTTATGTACAATATTTTCATTTCAAATCTAAAGATACTTAACTTAGTTCTTATAATTAAAAAAAAAACTTTTTCAAAATAAATTTTATTGAAAACTTCACAAAATAATTTAAACCAAAATTAATTTGGTCTTGTTGGAGTTCTATCTTAATACTTTAATCTCCTTGTACTCTCCTTGGACTATTTTCAGAACATTGAACGAGAAGATACATGAATAATTTGCCTCATATGAGCTTCTAACTGTGATGCATTGTGTGGGAGGGGATATCTCCCTAATTCTTTTACAAATTCATTTCAATAGTTGATATTTTTTAATCAATGCGAATCCTCAAAGCTTAAAGTAAGCGAAATAGAAGTGAGGTACTATTTTAGGCAAATAATCATCAACTGTATTTCCCCTCGTATCTTATTGAAATAAAAACTGTTTCACAAAAGTTGAGACTTATTGACACCCCTGTAATCGATTTGCAAAACTTAAGACTTATTAACACCTCCGATGCTACGAAAAATGTTAAAAGATATATATCTACACGCACATTACAACGGTGGTCACCAAAACAAGTGTATCAAAATAAAAGATAGAAGCAATATAAGAGAACATACATATACACAACTTTTTAAAGATTGTAGATGGAAAACCGATAGTGATTTGATATTAGAATGAATGAAGAATAATTACGTAATAATTAGTTAAGAATGATGATCATAAGTGTCAACAATGAATATATAGATGATCAACTATGATTATCACTTAGCACAATTATAAGAGAGATTTTATATGGTTATTAAATGTTTTGTTGTTGAAATAATGCACTACGAAGTGGATGTTTTTGAGCCTATCAAAACTATGGATGTAAACCTAAGGTTGAGCCAAGTCAATGTGAATAGTTTCCAAAAAGGATCAAGAAGTTGTTTCTTAAATATAAGTATACACAACAATAATGAAAAATATATTAATATCCATATATTGGATTCAAAAAATTGTTTCTTAAATTATAAATATATTCAATAATAATGAAAAATATATTGATATCCATATATTGGATTCATTATTTTGCTTAATGAATGTTTATAATTGTATGAAGAATTAGCTTGAAGCCTCTTTGTATGCTCGTTTCTTAAATTCTATATCCATTGAATTTAAATACTTATGTTATATAATTCATTTGACATGACTTATAAAATGCACCTTTGGATTGATGAGCTTGAAGAGGCTAACTACGATGATCATGAGAAGACTAAGGGAGGATGAGCATGAGGAGACTAAGGAGTAAATTGAGGACTTATTTGATAATTTTATATTGGGAGAGTTGAAGGATTAATAGGAGATAGTATTTTGAGGATCCCAATGAGTCCTCAAATGAACACATTTATAGCTTACTTTTACTATATCTCTTTCTCACCTTTTCATCTCATTTCACCATCTATCTTTCATTCGACCGTCATAATGGTATGCTATGATAGTTTTATGTTTAAGAATCATCGATAGAATTCAATAACTTTTGATAAGAATTAATAAGAAGTTAAAGACCACTTGCTAAGTGTTTCCATAAATAATTATTTGCTTGAAGTGCTATTATTTCAATTGCTGTAGCAAAGAAGATCATAAGAGAAATTCTAGCATCCAAAATAAGAATATTATTTGTTTGTGTTTATGTTTGTTTGTATGTAATTGTTGGCACACTTGTTGCTATAGGTGTCATGTATTCCTAATAGGGGCAATTATAGTGATAAAGTGTTATGACGAATCAAAATAAGACATGGAAGGTGCTAGAGGAGTTGTGTGGCATTTAGAGAAAAATTGAGACATGTATCATTTTTGCAGGTGACTTACAACAATAATTATCAAAGGTCCATTTTGAGCTGCTAGTAAATTTATTTTATAAGTAATGATACAGTTCTAAGAATATTACAACCATACCAAATATTATCAATATTTGAAAATAAATAAGGTAATATTCTCAAATAAAAGGTAGAGATTTCTATAGTATAGTTGTTTAAATAATTTAATTGTATCAAATATTATTTAGACTTGATAAATATCTGGTTTACTGATTATTACAACCAAATTATTTAGATGTTTAACAAGATTTTTTAGATTGTTACAAGATATAAGAGATATTGTTGGGATAAGATTATTGGAAATCCCATTCATATAGGTAATTTGGTAGGAATATTTTACCTATATATTATCTTTCATTTTTCATTTGTAGAGAAGGATTTTGATTCTTGTATAAGCTTGGACATAGAGGTTGTCACACAATCTTCTTAGGAAAAATCTTTTTAGAAATATTGGTAGTTGATGATTTCCATTGAAGATAAATAGCTTTCTAGTTTGTAAGTATGTATTTATTTAATTATTATTTTTATATATTCAATCTAGTTATCTATATTTTAATGTGTGAATGATTATTGTTCATTAGTTGTTTATAATTTTAATATCAAACTTGTATTGGTTGTGGTGTGTTAGATATCATAGAATTAGTTTAGTTTCATTTCAGCACTTTTGTTTCAAGAACTTTTATTTTAGTGTGGTTTGATTTTACCCCTCAAATTAATTTGCATTCATTGTAGCTACACTCAATTCAAATACCCGTGGCTTTGGTTGCATATATTTTGTCATGACATCATCACAAATCTATGTTCCTTGATTTGATAGATGGTACAATTCAATCAATCATATCTTTATTAGAAAGCTCTCTTGTTTAAGGAGGGCTTGTTCCCTTTCTTAAAATATTCATTTGCTCTCATTTATTATTTTTTGTAGATTTATCTTGACTCTTTATTTAGCTTGGTGGGGTTTTTCATTTTTTTCTTACTGTAGCTATGATTCTACTAGCAAGGCATATGCTAAGGTGAAGTGCCTCTTAGAATGATCATGGTATACCATTTGAAAGTTGATATTGTAACAATGTTATTTATTGATGTATTGTCCTTGATTCTATGCGGATGGTCTTGATGTTTTAACTTGAAGATACTACCTTGGTTGTTTGTGGATGGTTTTGATGTTTTTAGATACCATCATTGGTTGTTTGTGGATGATCTTAATAATTTAACACTATCCTTAGTTGTTTTATTGTTGGTCTTAATGCCTCGATTTAGAGATGTTACCCTTTGTTAAGGAGTTGATGGCTTTTCTACTTTGAAATGCCATTCTTGGCTACTTTGTAGATGACCTTGATGAATTGGACATGGCATCTTTTCTTGGTTAGGTAGATGACATGCGTTGGTGATGATTTTGTATAATGTTTGATTGCTTTTACACCTACAAATGAATCTCTCTATGGACATGTAGTGGTCTATGAGGCCATTGTTTTTCTCATATTATTGAAAATTATTGGAATTTGCATGAGATGGAAGTAATGTGGAATTTTGACAATAATATGGGTGGGATATTGTTTATTCTTTTGCATAGTTTATTTATCAAATTTAGAGTCTTTTCAATTAGTTAGTGAGGCTTGAGGGGGAATGCCAATGTAGAAAACAAAACTTGAAGTTTATAGACATTATTGTGTGACCCCTAATATTAATGGGCTTTGTTATTAACCATTTGTACATTTTTGTTCTTGCTCCTACATAAATGGAGCTTGCTTATGTGTACATGATTCCTTTGTGCACTTAAATTCTCGTTTCAAGGAGGTTTGAGCTTATTGTTGCACATTTGATTTTTTTCCTTTGGCATGCATCATGTGATGGGCTTTATTTTTTCACAATGTGTGGTCCATTGTGGAGTTTGTTCTTGTGGCTTATGATGTCTTTGGTGGAGCTTGATACCTTCTTGGACTACACATACCTTCAAATTTGGTGTCTAATTGATTTGATGGAGAAAATGTCAATCTTTTAGCTTTTGGTAATCTCTTTTTGGTTCAAGCTAGATATTAGCAGCCTCGTTGCTGAGTTTAATGGTTTATAGTGGTTAGGATTCTTTAGAAGACGTGTATTTAATGGGCTCCTTTCCTAACCATTTCAAGTTTATTTCATCTTTCCTTTTCTTGGAGTGTTATTATTATTTATGAATGGGGGTTGTTGAATAAGTGTGACTAATACCCTTTCAACCAACAAACACGTCCTTTAAATTTTATGGAGGACGTTTGCAATATGTTGTAATTACAAGTGTCATGGTAGACATTTATATGAAATGTGGAAGAGAGGTTAATCAATGCAGGTAAAGAAAGTGTTTAAGAGTAGTTTTGAAAAGCATTGTGAGGCATATATGAAGGATCGTGACTCATTTTAATTCTCTTTACCCTTTCATAGGAGGATAGATCCTTCAATTTTTAATAAGGATTGTGATTGATCAAAAAAATATGGTAGTGAAGAATATGACCTTGTTAAGAGTCTTTTGAGTTTTATACAAGTCTATGGATCATATTTAAAATGTGGACATTACAAAGAATGCTTTATAGGTTAATAATCAATTTATTGTTGATGTATTATATAATATTGTAAAGATATGAAGTTACATTAGGTGATATCATATTTATCATTTGAATATTGCATATATCATTCATAATGTAATCTATTGGAAGGTCGTGTGAGTTGCTAAGTACCCATTTAATATTTATTTGATTTGGAAAATTTAAAATCATTATTTTGAATTATTGTTGATTAGTGTTTTTATTTATTAGTAAGAATAGAATATAGAGAGTTGTTTGATCATAGTGTTGTCACTAGGGGGAACATTTTTAGTTGTCATTTATCTCAAATTTGTTCATATCTAATGTCAAAAATATGTGAATGGTTGTACATGCTTCCAAAAAAAAATACTAATAGAAGAAATAAACACATCCTTTCCAAACTAGCTTTATGAATATACTTACTTAAATGTGGCAACTTTGAATTTATGAGTATTTGGAAGCTACTTAATGATGTAACCTACAAAAAAATTATTAGTACAGCCTAACTAGCTTCGATGAAAAAATGATAGAAGAGGCACACCATATGTATTACACAAAAGGCCTTCCACGCGTGTTGATTTAGCATAAAAATGTTTCCCATCAAGTTCAACATGTCTTCTAGTATAACTTGTAAAAATGAGTAGTATAGCCTAACCTACTTTGATACCATGTTAGAAATTGGTATCTTAGGATACTAATCATTATAAACAAGATATAAAATAAATAAAATGAAAACATAGATTTTACACATTACACAAGATATACATGGGGAAAACCCTTTCAGATAAAAACCCTATATAGCATCATTTCTAAAACACCGGGATTATAAATTATGACAAGATGACCTTCATGTAGTATGGAATACATGACTTTCATTTTGGCATATATTTGTGTCCCTATTTATCTCTGTCAAAGAAGACCTATGTTACTGGGGTACTTCATTTTTTTCTTTTATAGAAATTGACATGTGATGCCCCCTATTAACATTAAGGGGGAGTGTTAGAACATAATGTTATTAGGGGTCATACCCTTATAACATTTATATATTGTTCTAATATAAGGTTATAAAACCTTATATATTATATGCTTATTAAGCATATCCCATTTGAAATAATTATAGTCTAAATAATTAGATTATTGATTATTTATGAATGGGGGTTGTTGAATAGGTGTGACTAATACCCTTTCAAGTATTGTGTCACCCTTCCTCCTATATTTAAGGAGGTTCTCTCTCATTTGAGAGAGGTGGAATTTAGAGATTATATTGTGAAGTATATCACTATGCACATGAGGTATTATTGGCCATGTGGAAGCATGGAGAAGTGTTCCCTATGTTCGGTCTATGTTGTAATAGACAATTACATTGTAAGTGTTTTTAATAAAATGTTGTTTTATGGGGTTTTTTTATTCGAAAGGGTTTTCCCCATGTATATCTTGTGTAATGTGTAAAATCTATGTTTTCATTTTATTTATTTTATATCTTGTTTAAAATGATTAGTATCCTAAGATCCCAATTTCTAACAGTTATGTGCAAGACTTGAAGATTGTCATATTCTTTATTTTTAGTTATTTTGTAGAATATGAATAGTCCTTTCTCTAGTGGTTGAGTGTGTGTTAGTTGTCTTTGGAATTTTGAAGTTATTGCATCTTCGAGATAGTGTTTTGCAACTATGAAACATGGAGGAGTTTGTGTTGTAGTTGACTTCAAGAGCTACTGCTTTGAGGATGTATTTGCTTGAGGCCATTTTCTTTGTTCCCTCCAAGTTTGGTTTAAGGGGAATTTTAGGGCATATTTGCACACTTGGCGTTTAATTTCACCTTGTTAAAACTTTTGGTCACTAGTTGTGGGTGTTTGTATGCTCATAGTTAGAGCTCTTATCTCCTTGATATGAGGTTGTGGTGTTCCTTGGGATTGGTTTGTACTAGACCCATAAGGAACAAGTTTGTGGTACTTTTGGGCTTACCTTTGTATGTTTCATTCACCACAACCTATTTGTGTGTGTAATAGGACAACATGCATTATAACTATCCAAGATAATTTGACATTGACATTGTATTAATAAATGAGGGTTAAGCCCCTATTTAGATCATCTTGATCATTATGTGTGATAGTGATAATTTGGTACTTTGTGTATACCATATGTGACTTGCATTATCCCATCTTTGTCTTTACTATCATATATTGTTATATTGCTTATGGAGTTGACGAATAAAATAAACAAGAATTCACATTAACCAAATATAAAATGTAGAATAACAACATGAATAGTGAACATGGTTATCATAATATGAAAAGAAATTTACCCATATGTTCATTGGGCCATTACAGTTGTACAATCATGTGAAGAGAGATATGTTTCATTATGCAAGTGAAAAAGCACAACAAAACTACCCACATGAGCCACTTAACTACTTTGATCCAACAAAGTAAATCACACAAAGGTTGCAAAAGATGACATCAAGCAACCAAATGCAAAGGAAACCATCCTTTTAGAGTTGATAGGAAGACTAATCTAAACTAGCTAAATATAAGAGGCGACAAACATAAAAGAAATAATAAATATGTTTAAAAATCAAAATCTAGAGATGTTTTTTTCCAATGTTTGGTAAATTTTTGCTTATGCTCACTAATTGGAGACAAACTAGGAATTTTTTACCCCTATTGATTTTTCCTTGAACATCCTCTTCAAACTTTCCTTTCTGTGATTCTTATATTGAAGAATCTTGTCTCAAATATATAGATAGTTAATCCAAATATGCATTAAATATAAAGTTATACTTGATCTCTCATGTCCCAAGTTTCTACTTAGTAGAAATTAAATGCACACTGTAAATTACTATTTCCAATTGAATTGAACTCCAAATGACAATATATTTAGCAAAGATTTTAAACTAATACTAATATTTATATTTGATGAATTGAAATCTTGAAGACAAGACATAAAATAAATAGAAACAAATACATAAATATAAATAATTTTAACTTAGAAGTTTAAAGAATGAAGAAAATGAGTTTGAAAGTGTTAATTGATCGCTTTCCCTTATTTTAACTAGAATAATTAAAAAGAGATTAGTATGGAGTGTATTCACAATAATCAACTATTATTATACTTTTCTCAACTCTTTATTACCTTAATTTCCTAAACATATAACCAACTAATTCACTTTCTATTAAATTCCTACCCTCTTATATCTATAATGGATGATGCTTTGTTCTTTAAACAAGATGTTGGACTTGGAAGTGTCCCCACCCATACTAATGGAAAAAGGAATCCCAACTTTAATAATTGGAAGAGATAATTTCTTAGTTGTTGGATTAAATTTTGAATTATATCAGTATTGTTGGATAGGATCTACTATATATTAGACAAAAGACAACATAATGTGTTTGATACCTTCAAGGATAGGTAAACAAATACACTAATATTGCAATTTACAAATTAGGAGAATTCATTTCATATTCATGTGAATGCATATTTAACAGGAATTGGCATGATAGAGGCATAGCTTTGGGGAAGTAATATTTGTTATCTAGACCATTTTCCAAGAAGAAAAATATCCCCAACATGTAAAGGTGGCATACAACAACATAGTGTGAGGCTTTGGGGATGGTGTATGCCCTACAAAATTTAATGTACTATCTCTTGAATGGCACTAGTCACCTTCTTCACTCATCACCATGAGTCAAAATTTATAGTGAATAAACCAATTTTACATCAAAGGATTTTCTTATGGTTGATTTTATTCTAGGAGTATGAGTTCAACATTGTTATGAGGAATGGGAAGAAACATGTGGGGTATCATCATTTTCCATGCATTAAGATGGGAGAGGATGTAGTTGAATCAAGTAAAGGTCATTGGACTCTTTCTTATTAAATAAATTGCAAAGGAAGTAGCAGAGATCATTAGTTTTTTAACATTCAAATAATGATTTCATGCATTATAGTACTATACAATAACTTGCACAATACCATATCAATTAATAAAGGGAAAGTTATAGAATGTGAGAGTGGATGAAATGTTGCATTGGTGTGTATCAAAGCACAAACTGTAAAACCCCATCTCGCAACCTAAAGGACGATGCACACTACGGAAGCACAACTAAATTTTTTTCTCTTAAAAGGTAAACAAGACGAGTAAAGTATCCTACTCTAACCACATACATCCTCTAGGTTACGCAACACGTCTACATGTGAACACCATTACTTATAAAATTAAATCCAACCATAGCATAAGAATATTAAACTCAAGATACAACTTACAACAAAGCAATAAACCATTGCAAGATAAATCTAACGCATAGAAATGTATTGAACATATTTCCACAGATACAACACCACATAACATACAATACACCATTAAATCCAATAATGAATAGATCATAAATATTATTGCAAATTACATCACAAAGGTTTACCTCGATACAATTGAGGTACTACAATTATACATAATGATCCATAGTTACAATGAAAAAAGAGAAGAACAACTCCAAAGAACCACATGAGCTCCTCGAACAAAAATATCTTGCCATCATGAATAGGAAGAGAAACTCAACCGTGTAAGGTGCATGCCACCCAACCATATGGTACCCGTAGGCCCAGCCCCCGTGCTAGGAGATAGTAAAAGGTAACCAAGGAAAACCTATTACCTCTAGACACATGCAACATACAAAACGACATTGTACCAGTAAATACATAACAACATTGTACCAGTGAACACACAATAACACGGTATCAGTAAACACAAAGCAACATTGTACCAGTAAATACATAACATAAGGTTACATTGCTTCCAGAATTCACTGAATTAAGAACAACCACCATACAAAACAAACCGATTGTTGTCATAGGAGGAGTGTCATCACAAAGGTTGCATTGGTTGTCCAAAGGAGATCTTCCTAGGTCCCGACCCCCCTTAGGGTTGTCCTGGTAACCTCTCACGAACTCGGCCCCACATGCACACCAGTGTGAAATTGAATTATCTTTCGAGAAGACAAGATAACGATCTTGCCATTCCAAGCCTTCCCGACTCATTTCAAGTCTCATACAAGCCCTTGATCCAATGAGTGGGGCTACTTATCTTGTTAATGTATAAAACTACTCTATCCCTAATATAGGTTATTTAATTTCACTAATTAAACTGACTTTCACACGAGTTGTCCTTGGGACCCCTTTGTGTCCTTGGCCCTTGTTGAAAGCCACTTGTTGGTGTAATTAAATGTCTTGTACCTTGTCCTAGGTCATGATTACACCTTAGTTAAGTTTACTTAGGGACCACATAGGAGGTTGTTGGAGATTTTCCACCTTTGGTGGACTTGACATCTCATTACCACATCACTTCCACCTTTTGTGGACACATCATGTGATATCTCTCCACCCTTGTGATGATCCACCTTTTGTGGAGATTATCACATTATCCTTTTCCACTTTAGGTGGAGTGATAACTTTTCATTGTTGTCTCATGTCATAAGATTACGACACTTGTCATAATCTTATGCCCTTCTATGTTCTTACCTTGGCTATATAACCAAGGGGTCTCCTATGCATAATATATCATAGTATTGTACCATTCTATCATCTCATATTATTGACATTGAATACTTTATTCTTGTCATATTATTTTCTTGTACTTCTATTAGGCCTCTAGATCTTGGGTGGCTACCTTCATAGCCAATTTTACACCACTCCCCTATCGACAACACAATAACTCATACTACAACCCAAGGGTAGACAATGCACTAAATTTGACTACACATAATCAACACACCTCAAAAGGTAACACATCCCTACAGATGTCCAATACTGAATCACAATACATGCACTACCCAAGAAAACTCAAAGGGTGAACTAAAGTTACAACAACCCTTTTTCACAAATTACAACTCTGGAAGAATTAGATTCTCGTAATAACAATTACTTCCCTCCCAATACACAATTACAGAAACACATGCTTTTATAAATACAACTTCTAGCAATTAAATAAATGTTATCATTCGGATTTCCTAAATCTATTACAATCAATTTCGCATATTTAAAAAGCACCATTTAATTATAATTCCATTAAGTAATCCATAATGATTAAAACAAAAGTTCAGTTTCCTAATCCACAATTATAGATAAACAAATCCCAATCTTACTAATAAAATCACTTCATTAAAAGAAATAACTAGTGCTTGCATGCACTTACCCATTTAATATTGCATTAAAATAAATCATTTACTAACTTAAAAATAAACAATCTAAATAACTATATTTAAATATATGGTATCAGGACATAATAACCTAGCCAAAATAACCCTGGACGAATAACCCGAAATAACCCAAGGACAAAATAACCTAGGGTCATAATAACCCATGGACAAATAACCCATGGTCAAAATAACCCATGGACAGAATAACCCATGGTCATTTTAGATCAAGCTAGTAAACTAGAAATGACATAAAATAAATTATAAATATGATTGTGAGGCACCATAGAGGCTATTTAGGTCATTTTTAGACCATATGTCCATTATATACCCCTAAAATAGCCTTAAAACACCTTTAATATGCTTAAATAACCTATAAAATGGTAAATAATTATGAAAATAAAGGCAATTTTGTGGGAATAAGTTGATTAAGAGGTATTATGAAAAGATATAAATGAAAAGGCATTAAGAAGATATATAAAATGGTAGAATTAAGAGAAGTAAAGAAAGGAAGAAGGGGAGAAGAAGTAAGAGCGTGTAGAGTGATAAGAAGAGGAGAAATCCAAATTCATAAAAGAAGATATTTTGTAATATATTTTTTTGAACATTATTTTAAATTTTCCTAGGGTTTTCTAAAAGAGTACAAAAAATCAATATACTTTTTAGGGAACCAACACATTCTTCATAATTTTTAATATATACAATGCCTCTTCAGTTTTTAACAAGTCAAAAAAACAAGAATTTACTTATTGTAGATGGTTACACATTTGTGTTTCATCGACAAGGCATCAATAAATGATCTGGCGTTGTGTGGAATATTTTACAAATAAATGTTTAAGTCGATGCTATACTACGACACAAACAAAATTTGGTGATGTGATCCAGGATTTAGTGAATTGCTTCAAGCATCACATAGCTCAGTCTGGAAATTCATCAAAGCAGTGAAAAAAGAACAGAGTCTCCAAGAGAATAGAATAGAGAAATATATGGCTGGATACACTGGGCAACCAAGTAGGAAAAAATACCGTGAACTCAAAGAAAGACTAAAAAGATTAGTTGATGGTTATGACAACCATAACATTTTAGATTATATAAGAGGCATCGCTCATAATTTGACACTTTAATTGAAAATTTGAATAATAAAGTTTTTTTAGCAACATACATGTTTCCTTCTATATTATTATGGGGATATTTTGTCCACTTTTGCTATTTTGGCTTGTTATTATGACCCTCGGTTATTTTGTCCCCTGGGTTATTATGACCGGTTATTCTCACCAGGTTATTTTGGCCGGTTATTATGTCTCCGAACCATATATATATAATAAACATATTATTTATCAAATAATATAAAATATATTTAACTCATAAATCATATATTATATATAATTAAAAAATCTCCAAACATTCAAAAAAGCGCAGAATAAAATAAACGCACGGGACTAAGTCCTAGCCGTGGCCTTCCCAATGTGGTTCACATGTGGCAACGCCTCCCCATGGTGTAAGCAAGCTACACATAGCAATGCACCCTCAGGGTGCACTGGGGTTTCAATCCCTTGGCCCCCAAACATTAACATTCATTTTTTTTAAATAGACTATTGTGTAGTATTCCACAGTACGACGATTCTTTGAATTCGCCTCTCAATAAATTCATAGTGTTATTTAATTGACACAATATATATATATATATATATGTATGTATGCATATATATTTTAATATATATGTATATATATTTTATATGCAATTAATCCAATCATAGGTTCAAGTTGAGCAATAATTTTTCACGGAAGAGATTTTCTACAGAAAGCTTAGAAATTCATTTTTCTCAGATAACCAAAAAGAATAGGGAGAACAAAATAGAATGAAGGTTTTCTACAGAGATCTAAATTCCTTTTGTATCAATTTATTTCAAATGAACAAACAACACAGAGGATTTTTAATTGTTTTCTATAGAGGTTCAACTTTCACGACAATCTTTTAAAAGAAAGAAAACAAGAGCTTCTACAGTATAGAAAATCTTTTCCTAAACATTTCCAAATTGCATTACAGTAATAAAAACAACTTTTCAATTCAAAATTCACAAAAACAATAAAGGAACCTATTCCAGAAGAACTGTTGCCTCAAGAAATGTTGCCGAGCTTCTCTGTAGCTTCAATTTTCCAATGTAGCCAAAGTTTCCTTCAGTACAATTGCCTCTTCTCAGAAAACACAACAATACCACAACCAAGAATTCTAAAACAAAAACCTCTGAGAGATCTACAATTTCTTCAGCAAATTTTTCAACAAAACCAAAAACTCTTCCTGTGAAACAACTTTCTTCCCTCTTTTCCCAATATTTTTTCCGAGAATCAATTTACAACAATAAGATAACCAATTTCTAACTCACAGTTATCCCAATCAAAATATATTTTCCCTCAACAACCAAAGATATTTTCCAACCACATGCATTTAAATAAAAATAAAACAATTAATATATTTCCACAAATTTATATAAAAATAAAACAATTTACTAATTGCAACCAATTTAAATACTCTTATTTATTTAATTACCATTTATTTTAATAATAAAAATTACTCAACAACATAACTAAATTAAATTTATTTATTTATTTATTCTAAAGTCTTCACAACAATAATTCAATTAATTAAATATTTAAATCAAATACACATTTAATCTACCAAATTAAACTTGCGCAATAATAAAATACCCAGAACAACAATGATAAGGCTAAGACCAAAACTCAAACCGACGACACATTGTACTAGGGTAAAGGTATGACTAGGTAACCCGTTACTATCTCTCAATATTACTGTTGAGTAGTGGACACGCTCAGACCTGTGAAACCAAGTGAAGTCGTTGTCCTGTACCTGCAAACCTACAACAAAAGAAAAAGTCATACATGTATACAGATAATAATTCACACACACTGTGAAGAGAGAATTGTGGAAATCACAAGGCACTCACAAGCGAGTGATGCAATACCATTCTTTTCACCAATACAATGTCACATCAACTGACGAGATAATACATAAATTAAACTACAATAAGCATATATAGCAATGTCATCACAACTAAGCATCTATGCAAACATAAAGCATATTAAACATAATCACCATGCATATAATGTGTCATCACATCAATATAGTCTATTATCGCTTCGCTGTCAGCGATAGAATAACAATCACATAAAATAAGGTCTATCAAAGAATTAGAACTATTAGAGAAAACAACAAATCGGAGGGGTGTTACATCCTCCCCACCTAGGACTCGACTTACTCCTAGAAGTCGCAAGCTCAGGTAGACATACACAATTACGAACCACATCATAAGGCAATAGCTACTCATCAACATAACACATTCATGAACCAAAAGATACACACAATCATACTATCCAACACAATACTAATTCCATAAATTCAACGTATCATAAACATCAATACATAATGTCACGATCATCAAGATCAAATGACATGCCGTCCATCACCATCTAGAATGGTGAGACAGCCAACTATAAGGTCTCAAGCGTAAAACATAATATAAGTATCAAAGTTTAATAATCACAACATAGTATAAAGTATCAAACTAGCTAAGCAACAGAGAAGGTTCAACAACCCTCTAACAACTATCGAGCTACTCACTTCCTGAAAGAGGACACTCCTTTGGGTCCTCATCAAAATCCACTACCACAATAATGGAAGCATTAGATTGAGCACGAAGGCTCTCCTTCTCTTCATGGATGGTAGGGGATCATTAGATCTTGGTAGTCTTTCCTGCCTTTACTTTCTTCTTTACATACTTCGACCCTCCCATCCCTGCACAAAAACAAGGGTAAACATAAGACTCAAAAAAAATTTAAATCACAACAATCCAAACTACACCAATGTCCATAATACATTCCCCAGTAGGAAGGATATCAGTGCATTGTGCACTACACCGAGGGTCCTATCCTTTCCACTGGTTTTCTGCACCATTGGACAAACACCACCTAATGACAACTTCAGGGTAGACAAGCAAGAACAACCCAAAAGGAAAAACATAAACTAAAGAGTACAACACCTTGGTGCTCGGCCTGGCGGTTATCCACTGCGGTAAACACCCTATGCGATCTACTTGCGTCACCTGCTACCGGCTTTGAAGCCCCTGCCCTCAGAGTATATTTTGATGTGTCCTTATTGGGACACTACCGCGCTATGTGACCCTGTTTGCCACAAGCAAAACATCGAATACCCCTGCCAAAACCTCTACCTCTAGAAGGTGCACTAGACGGCTGAACACTACCCCTAAAGGTAGACTGAGTACTCTGTGCTGGTTGTGCATTACTGAAGCATTTGACACGCCTCTAGTTCCAGTCACCCTCTAACTGATATCTGTCATTCTGTCTAGATGGAAAATCCTTCTGTTTTCCCCACAAGTTCTCGTATTGTCCACTCTGTGTAGGCACCTGTTGCATCCTAGGCAATCCAGCTCCCAGTTTCTGGCCACTACGTCCACTAATCATAGACGAAGAACTCTGTGTCGGATGATAGACACAATTACCATGAGCTCATAGCCGACTCCATTCTCTCTTCTTCTGAAACCAAATACCACCTTGTTGGGACCGAGAATTCTTATGTTCTAACTGTAGGGGTTGTTGTTGCTCACCCTTAGCAGGTTCCTAATGTCCCTTGGGAGCTTGAGATTGACCACCTTGAGATTCAACACTAATGGAAGGTGCACTGCCAATCTGAACCCTCGTCTATCCAACTGAGACCATAGCTAAATTATCGTCAACAATCTGAGCCGTGTCCACAACTACCACCATGGTCTTCGACTCAAGGGGAACATGGGGAGATGAATCTTGTTGACTACCTTCGCAACCTTGCCTAGATAACATGATCCTACACAAACGCACCATGACATAAAACAAGGTATGCAACTTAAATCCTACACAAAAAAAACTTAATGGTTTCCGCATTAACCCATAGTTCCCGGTGTTTAAACCTAGGCTCTGATACCAAGTGTAAAACCCTGTCCCGCAACCTAGAGGATGATGCACACTACGGAAGCACAACTAATTTTTTTTTCTCTTAAAAGGTAAACAAGATGAGTAAAGTATCCTACTCTAACCACATACATCCTCTAGGCTACGCAACGGGTCTACATGTGAACACCATTACTTATAAAATTAAATCCAACCATAGCATAAGAATATTAAACTCAAGATACAACTTACAACAAAGCAATAAACCCTTGCAAGATAAATCTAACACATAGAAATGTATTGAACATATTTCCATAGATACAACACCACATAACATCTAATACACTATTAAATCCAATAATGAATAGATCATAAATATTATTACAATTACATCACAAAGGTTCACCTCGATACAATTAAGGTACTACAATTATACATAATGATCTATAGTTACAATGAAGAAAGAGAAGAACAACTCTAGAGAACCACATGAGCTCCTTGAACAAGAAGATCCTGCCATCACGAACAGGAAGAGAAACTCAACAGTGTAAGATGCACGCCACCCAACCATATGGTACCCGTAGACCCAACCCCCGTGCTAGGAGATAGTAAAAGGTAACCAAGGAAAACCTATTACCTCTAGAAATAGACAACATGCAAAACAACATTGTACCAGTAAATACATAACACTGTACTAACAAACACACAATAACATGGTACCAGTAAACACAAAGCAACACTATACCAGTAAATACATAACATAAGGTTACATTGCTTCTAGAATTCACTGAATTAAGAACAACCACTGTACAAAACAAATCGACTGTTGTCATAGGAGGAGTGTCATCACAAAGGTTGCATTGGTTGTCCAAAGGAGATCTTCCTAGGTCTCGGCCCCCCTCTAGGGATGTCCTGGTAACCTCTCACAAACCCGGCCCCACATGCACACCAGTGCGGAATAGATTATCTTTCGAGAAGACAAGCTAACAATTTTTCCATTCCAGGCCTTCCCTACTCATCTCAAGTCTCATACAAGCCCTTGAGCCAATGAGCGAGGCTAATTATCTTGTTAATGTATAAAAATGCTATATCCCTAATATAGGTTATTTAATTTCCACTGATTAAACTAACTTTGACACGAATTGTCCTGGGACCCCTTTGTGTCTCGGCCCTCGTTGAAAGCCACTCCCTTATCAACAACACAATAACTCATACTACAACCCAAGGGTAGACAGTGCACTAAAATTGACCACACATAATCAACACACCTCAAAAGGTAACGCATCCCTATAGATGTCCAATACTGAATCCCAATACGTGCACTACCCAAGAAAACTCAAAGGGTGAACTAAAGTTACAACAACCCTTTTTCACAAATTACAACTCTGGAAGACTTAGATTCTCGTAATAACAATTACTTCCCTCCCAGTACACACTATGTAAACATGTGCTTTTATAACACAAATAGCAATTGTTAAGAAATGCACCGGATTTCCTAAATCCATTACAATCAATTTCGCATATTTAAAAAAAACCATTTAAATATAATTTCATTCAGTAATCCATAATGATTAAAACAAAAGTTCAATTTCCTAATCCACAATTATAGATAAACAAATCCCAATCTTACTAATAAAACCACTTCACTAAAAGAAATAATGACTAGTGCTTGCATGCACTTACCCATTTAATATTGCATTAAAATAAATCATTTACTAACTTAAAAATAAACAATCTAAATAACTATATTTAAATATATCTATATCTATATATATATACAACTATATATATATATATATAAATATAATAAAAATATTATTTATCAAATAATATAAAATACATTTAACTCATAATACATATATTATATATAATTAAATCAAAATCTCCCAACATTCAAAAAAGCGCAGCATAAAACAAACCCACGCATAGGACAAAGTCCTGACCGTGGCCTCCCCACGCAGGATTCGCTACGCTGTGGGCAACGCTTCCCCCATGCGGGTGTGGGGAGCACTGCACACGTCAGCACACCCCTGTGTGGGTGCGGCTGGGGGTTTCAATCCCCTGGTCTCCAAACATTAACATTCATTTAAAAAAAAAAAAAAAGACCATTGTGCAGTATTCCGCTGTACGACAATTATTTGAATTTGCCTCTCTATAAATTCACAGTGTTATTTAATTGAGACAAAATATATATATATATATATATATATATAAAATAAATATATATATATATATGTATGTATGTATGCATATATATTTTAATATATATGTATATATGCACATATATATATATTTTATGCAATTAATCCAATCACAGGTTCAAGTTGAGCAATAATTTTTCACAGAGGAGATTTTCTATAGAAAGCTTAGAAATTCATTTTTCTCAAATAACCAAAAAGAATAGGGAGAACAAAATAGAATGAAGGTTTTCTACAAAGGTTCAACTTTCACGACAATCTTTTAAAAGAAAGAAAATAGGAGCTTCTAAAGTATATAAAATATTTTCCTAAACATTTCCAAATTGCATTACAGTAATAAAAAACAACCTTTCAATTCAAAATTCATGTGCACAAGAAGAACTCTGTCCAAGGTCCCTGGTCGTGTTGAGCCTCTGAGGCTTCACCTCTGCTCTGCCGCAAGCCTTCAAGTGTAAACGGCTCTTCCTGGGGAAAACAATACCTGGCAGAATTTGCTAGATTATAAAATAAAACTCTTGAGAGATCCAAGCTAATTTCCTCAGCAAATTTTTCAACCAAACAAAAACTCTTCCTGTGAAACAACTTTCTTCCCTTTTTTTTTCCCAATATTTCTTCTGAGAATCAATTTACAACAATAAGATAACTAATTTCTAACTCACAGTTATCCCAACAAGATATATTTTCCCTCAACAACCAAAGATATTTTTCCAACCACATGCATTTAAATAAAATAAAACATTATTATATTTATACCTGGAATAGTACTAAATAATTCAAGAATTAAAAAACCAATTTAGAATACTCTTTATTTATTTGACTACTATTTATTTTGTCAGCTGTAAATTACCTAGCTTAATATAACTAATCAAATTTAACAAGAATTATCTAAATTGAAGCAATAATAGTTCAATTGACTAATTTATTTCTAACCAAAATACAGATGAATTCACAAATTAAAATTGAAAATAAATACCTTAATAAAAAATGACAAGGCTAAGAGAATTCAGAATCAAACCGATTATTAATTTCTTTCTTAGGGTAAAAGTGATGACAGTGGTTCTCCACAATATCTCACACATTTGTGATAGGACACGCCTGGGATCCGTGAAAACTATGAAGTGGCACCTCAAATTATAAAATCAAACAAAATAAAGTCACATGGCACAACATAATCCATACACACCTGAAGATATAACCACAGTAAATCATAGTGTACCGGAAGCTGTAGTGATGCAATACCGTTCTCTTCACCAATACAATGTCACATCAACTGGCGAGATAATATATAAATTAAACTACAATAAGCATATATAGCAATGTCATCACAACTAAGCATCTATGCAAACATAAAGCATATTAAACATAATCACCATGCATATAATGTGTCATCACATCAATATAGTCTATCATTGCTCCACTATCAGCGATAAAATAACAATCACATAAAATAAGGTCTATCAAAGAATCAGAACTGTTAGAGAAAACATAGCAAATTGGAAGGGTGTTACACAAACAAAAATCTATGTAACACAAAAGCCATATATATAATAATGTTGTAGGTTACTATGCAAGAAAGGCTATGGCTATGAAGGTGTTGGATGTTGGATTATATTGGCTAAATTTGTATAAGGATGCATAATTTTAGCAAATCATGTGATACATGGTAGGCTATAGAGAAGCTTAATCATGCAATGACATGCTTTTTATACTAGCATTTATTAAGAATCCATCTAAAAAGTGGGAAATTTTGTTTTTGGCTAATCAATCTGCCAACATGCATGAGTGATGTGTATTATATGATCACAACAAAACTTCTTTGGTTTTGTAAAAAAGACTAATGGTAGAGTAGGATTGTATAACAAAGACTGTCAAAATTTTATATGAGTGTACTATAGCTAGGTTTGGATTTCCACCTTGTAAAAAAAGTGATTGCATAAATCATTTCATGGTATATATAGTGTGCATGTATTATTCTACAAGTTTATGGTACAATATCATGATATTTCACCGTACCACCTACAAGATAATGACAATATAGAATCCTCCAATGAAACCCTAACAAATGTATCGACCAATGCATGATGTATAAACTAAGAATAGATTGACAATGTTATAACATATATAAGTGTTTGACAAAGAAATCACCATACGAATTGGTACATGGGAAAGAAGTAGTAGTGCTTATGAATTTTTATTCCAATATAATGCTCTATGGCTACCATGATATAAGATTATGATATTCTAGTATATATTAGGATTCAACAACTCATATAGTTATAGGAGAAAATTTTCTAACCCAATGGTAGAAAGGTGTTGAAAACCAAAGGAAGAAAGTGTAATGCCCCGTCTTGTAACCTAAGGAATGTTGCATTGTCTACGAAAGTGTAATATTTTTTTTTAAAGTATTAATATTAACTTTATTAGTTGCATACATTCTCTAAGTCACGCAACGACACACTACTTGAGAATCCCAAAGACGACTTTAGTATTTAGCATTGCATGTATTTAGTTAACATAAACTTAAAAGTAAACATTGCATAACATTTGAATTCCATCCATGAAAGTATAAAGTTCAAATAAGATTCTTACATTGCATTTGAAATGACATTGCAATACTCATTCTCTAGATGAGGTAGATCAAATAATAGTTTACAATTACATATTACAAATGTTCACCTTAAACAATTGAGGAATGTTACAAATACAAGATTTCCAATGATACAATTCAGGAAGTACACATATATCCAAATACGAGCTCTCCATCCATGAAGCACTCATTGCCACAATCAAGAACCTGACCTGGGCAGAGTAAGTGCCTGCTCTGACCCAACCATGGTACCCAGGTCCAATCCCCATAGGAGATAGTAAGGCGTCTCTGGGACATAACCTATAAAACCTAGACATAAAGTAAAACATGGGCTAATCTATACAAGTATATACCCTAACTTATTGGTTACATTGCCTGCACTGATAATCAAATATACTGCGTTCATGTGCGGTCTATTATTTGTGCGGAGTTTCGATTTGGGTCGTTGTATAGGTTACCTCCGGTGTTTCTTCCTAGGTTCACTCTAACTTGCTACTGGTCACCTTACGTAAACTCGCCCCACATGCCACTGAGAATGAATATCTTTGTGTTAAACAAGATATCGACGGTTATTCCAAAAGCTCTTCCCTGTTCATAACTCAAGACGGTTCAGCCCTTGTCTATAAGCCGAGGCCTATTATCTAATTAAAAGTTTTAAGCCATTCTAATGCAAGTGACGGCCCACCGACGTACTAATCCCCCAGCGATGGTGCTACCCGAGCACCACTTTGTATGCTGACCCTCACATGGTGAGCCTCACACTCTTAAAATAACACAAGGAATCTAAGTTCCCTAACTAAGGTAGACAAGGTGCACAAGAATTCAACATATAATACTACACATTTCATAACGGACATCAAGTCTATGTACATCAAAATCAGGTGTCTAAACACCATGTTTTACCATGTGCACTACCCTAGTCAACTTAAGGATTGTATTTCAACAATAACACCCTCATTATACAAACTTATCTGGAAGACTTGTGCATCAAAAACATTCCCAATTTGCCTAATAAATGAGAAAATACAAATTAAAGCAATTTAGGGACAATGAACTTCTACCATTAGGATCTACTAAATCCAGTCAATCAAATCATGAAGTACAAAATTAATCATCTGGGATTTAATTTATCTTCCATACAATACGAAAATCAAATTTATAATTTACCCAACTACATAACCATATATTATAATGAAATCAATATAAGCTCATGAAATCAATTTAATTCCAGCACATTTTATTCTTGTCATAGTAGAATAATTATTTCAATATTTTTTTATTTTTTTTTTAATACTCCATTAATAACATAAAAACACTTACAAATTTCTTATTGTTAAATAAATAAATATATATATATATATAACATATATTATATTAATAATATATATTATATATAATATATATATATTCTAATTATAAATTATATAAATTTTAATTATTAACAAATAAAGTTATAACATATAAATTTTAAATCTTTTATTAAAAAAATAATACAAACTTTGATGCCCTAACCATACGTAGCCACGACTGTGGGTAGGGCTACCATCGCAGCCCTCCACATAGGGCTCGGCCGTGGGTGGCAGAGCCGAGTGCTGCCTGTGAAGGCGGCGTTGGGCTCTTCCCTCACTGTCGGCTCCCCTGCGGGGTCGGCCGTGGGGTAGCCCCCTTCCCAGCGCTGCGGAATTTTAATAAATAAAAT